>SJYX01024515.1:15333-60695 GCA_006410675.1 Oreotragus oreotragus
TGGAAAAGACTTTGATGCTGGGAGGGATTGGGGCAGGAGGAGAAGGGGATGACCGAGGATGAGATGGCTGGATGGCATCACGGACTCGATGGATGTGAGTCTGAGTGAACTCCAGGAGATGGTGATGGACAGGGAAGCCTGGCGTGCTGCCATTCATGGGGTTGCAAAGAGTCGGACACGACTGAGCGACTGAACTGAACTGCACTGAAGAAACTCTTAGTCCTATATATGCAAGATATACAAAAACGTGCACAAGTAGCATTTGAAACAGCAACAAAACAATTGCAAACAGTCAAATGTCCATTGAAGAACGGATGAGTAACCTCTGGCACACTCACCCACTAGCATGTGAGCAGTGAAAAATGAATGAACTGAAACTCCACAGAGGACCCTAGAGCAGAGCCTCACAGCACCGCACAGAGGACTACAGTCCTCGTGGAGAACTGCAGGAAAGGACGGATAGAGTGATTCCACAGGTTAAAGCACAAAAGCTGGGGAAAGTTCACTTGTTTACGCAATGGAGAGAAAAATCAAGGTAACCACACAGAGTTCAGAACAGTAAATGCTCATGGGGCGGGGGAAGCGCTAACAGGGAGGGGACACACGGGGGCTTCAACCTGTATGGTGTCCCAGCTCTTCAGCTGAGTGATGGGCCCTGGACTGGCTGATACAGTAAAGGACTGGAAGACAGGCAGAGACAAGAGAGGGGCCATAAAGTATTAGCATGAAGTCTTTCCATAAAGGGTAACGTTAAGGAGAAAATTATTTTTTAATTATGGAGACTTGAGCACATCATAGCGAAGAGTCAAGAATGAACAGAGGAAGAACAAAGTTGGACTCACACGTCCCGATTTCAAAAATTACTACAAAGCTAAAGGGATCAAAACAAGGTGGACATTGGACTTCCCTGGTGGTCCAGTGGTTGAGAATCCGCCTGCCGATGCAGGAGGCACGGGTTTGATCCCCGGTCCAGGAAGATCCCACGCACTGCAGGGCAATTAAGTCTGTGAGCCGCAACTACTGAGCGCGTGCCCTGCAGCCTATGCTCGGCAGCAAGAGGAGCCCACACGTGGTGCCTAGAGAGCAGCCCTGCTCTCCGCAACTAGAGAAAGCCTGCCCACAGCAACAAAGACTCGGTATAGGCAAAAATCAATAAACAATAACAGTAAGGACATGAGGATGGGAACATAGGCCAACAGAACGGAACTGAGAGTCTAGAGATACTCGCAAACGCCTATGGTCAGCTGACTGGACAGCAGGGCGGAGACCTCTCAGTGAGAGGTGCTGTCTGTCAGACCCCCACTGGCCTACCTGATGGACAGGGCTCCCTCCTCACACTCCCCAGGCCCCCCACCAACGGCACGGGAGTCCATGCTCTGAAGACACAGTCTCAGCTTCCCGACCTCAGGCCTAGTTTTACTGAGAGAGGTCACCTCTCACCATTTTCCCTGTCTTCCTGCTTGTCTGTCACAGAGCCTCACGCAGACAAGGTGCCAATTACAGGAGCGGCATGTCTGCTCACGTCTGACACAGGGACACACGGTCTTGGTCTGTGCCACCTGGGAGCTCACCAACTTAGATCGGTAACACTGTGTGATACAACCCTGTGCAGGAGCTTAGCGACTGTACCAGAGAGAGGGACAGACTGGAAACAGGGTCACACCTGGACAGGGAGAGAAGCATCAGGCCTGTCAACTACGCATCCAGGCAAAGATCCAGGACATGACCCCTTGCGAACAGGAAGCTTACTTATGCTGGGATCAGAGGTTACCTTCTACCCTGCGTGCAACCAGGACGAGGGCTTGGCACCTCTGTTACAGACACGTGCCACGTGGCACTGAGGAGTCAGGACAAAAATTTACCAGAGATAAGAGTTAAGATAAAATTTACCAAAGTTAACTTGCCCCCAAGGGCTTCCAAGAATTCCTCTTCTAGGTATTCTGCAACAGAACTCTCTCCTTTTTTAGAAAAATTTGCTAACCACCATGAGCCTGATAACCCGTAAACCAATCCCCATAAAGGTCAAACTGTATGCACCAATCAAACTGTTCCTATCCTAATCGCACCTGTTTGTGGCTTTTGTGCTTAAAAACTGCTCAGTAACGACTGCTGGGGTTCACTCCTCCTCGGAGGTGACTGAACCCCAGCGTGCCGGCTTAATAAGTCCTCTCACTGTTTGCATTGAATCCAAGCCTTGGTGGTCTTTGGAGCGACGGGTCCCAGGAAAAGACCATGAGGTCTAACATTACAACATATTAAAGTATCTCAGAGTCATATTGATTGCAACCTTTTACTCTCTTTGCAAGCAGTGCACTGACCCTTCATTTCCTCCTCCACAAGAATATTCTATTACTTCTGAGTTTTAATTAAGTCTTATTTTAAATCCCACATGGGTTCCTATTATTTTATAAAGTCAACATTTGTTTAAATGAAACACATTTACCTTCCATTTTCCTCTTGCATAAAAACATATGTCAGTATTTCCTTCAGGGTAGTTATGAACTCTCTGTCTGTCTTTCTGTCTCTATCTTTTTACTCCTCTTTCTCTTAGCTACCTTCTTTTTCCTCTCTCTTTTGCTTTTCACATACAATTTTGNCCTATTGTTTTATAAAGTCAACATTTGTTTAAATGAAACTCATTTACCTTCCATTTTCCTCTTGCATAAAAACATATGTCAGTATTTCCTTCAGGGTAGTTATGAACTCTCTGTCTGTCTTTCTGTCTCTATCTTTTTACTCCTCTTTCTCTTAGCTACCTTCTTTTTCCTCTCTCTTTTGCTTTTCACATACAATTTTTTTTTTTTCTTTACCAGAACAAAAGGAGATTGTTACTGTCAGTATGTTTTTCCAGTACATAGAAGATTTGTATCATTATCTTCCTGTTTTGATTTATAATCCCACCTTTAGAATTATCTTTTTTATTCCCTGTTTCTGGCTTTTAAAATATATCTTTGTGGTGTTTGTTTTTGCAGAAATAACAATAATACATTAATCTTTCTTAATATAAATTTATTCATTTTAATTGGAGATTAATTACTTTACAATATTGTGTTGGTTTTACATTCTATGGCTTTCTTGCATGTTTTGTTTTTATATCTTTTAACATCAATACCTCCAATCTTTGATTCCTTCTTCCTCAGTCATATTCTCACAGGCATTTTGTTTCAACTGTGATATTACTCAAACTATATTCCTGAGGTCTCAGCCATTTTTGGCCTTAGTTCTGCTTACCATAGAGATANTTTTAATTGGAGATTAATTACTTTACAATATTGTGTTGGTTTTACATTCTATGGCTTTCTTGCATGTTTTGTTTTTATATCTTTTAACATCAATACCTCCAATCTTTGATTCCTTCTTCCTCAGTCATATTCTCACAGGCATTTTGTTTCAACTGTGATATTACTCAAACTATATTCCTGAGGTCTCAGCCATTTTTGGCCTTAGTTCTGCTTACCATAGAGATATTCATAGTGACAGTTAAATTCGACACCAGAGGAATCCATCATGCTTGCATCTTCCAGCCTTCTTATATTTGCTTTACCAACCAAAAGTAAGTCAAATTACTATAAGTCAAAATTTACCTTACATGTCTTTCCATGGGATTATTCACTGAACTCCTAAGGATAATTGTTCAGTCACTAAGTCTCATCCGACTCTTTGACCCCCATGGACTACACCCTTCTGGGCTTTCCTGTCCTTCACCATCATCTCCTGGAGTTTGCTCAGACTCATGTCCATTGAGTGATATCATCCAACCATCTCATCCTCTATCACCATGTTTCCATTTGCCTTCAATCTTTCCCAGATCAGGTTTTTTTTGACCAGTGAATGTGCTCTTCACATCAGGTGGCAAGGTATTAGAGCTACAGCTTCAACATTTATCCTTCTAGTGGATATTCAGGGCTGATTTCCTTTAGGATAGGATGATGTGATCTTGCTGTCTAAGGGACTCTCAAGAGTCTTCTCCAACACCACAGTTCAAAAGCATCAGTTCTTTGCTACTCAGCCTTCTTTATTATCAACTGTCACATCCATACATGACTACTGGAAGAATCATAGCTTTGACTACATGGACCTGTGTCAGCAAAGTGATGTCAACTTTTCAAGGTGCTGTCTAGGTTTGTCAAAGCTTTTCTTCCAAGGAGCAAGCATCTTTTAATTTTATTGCTGGAGTTACAATCTGCAGTATTTTTTGAGCACAAGAAAATAAATTCTGTCACTGTTTCCACTTTTTCCTCATCTTTTTGCCATAAAATGATGGGACCAGATGTCATAATCTTAGCTTTTTGGATGTTGAGTTTTAAGCCAGGTTTTTCACTCTCTCCTGTTTCACCTTCTGCAAAAGGCTCTTTGGTTGTTCACTTTCTGCCATTAGAGTGGTATCAACTGCACATCTGAAATTGTTCATATTTCTCCTAACAATCTCAGTCCCAGTGTGTGAGTCATCCAGTCCTGCATATTGCATAATGCATTCTGCATATAAGTTAAATAAGCAAACTGACAATGTACAGCCTTGCTGCTGCTAAGTCACTTCAGTCGTGTCTGACTCTGTGTGACCCCATAGACGGCAGCCCACCAGGCTCCCCCATCCCTGGGATTCTCCAGGCAAGAATACTGGAGTGGGTTACCATTTCTTTCTCCAATGCATTAAAGAGAAAAGTGAAAGCGAAGTCGCTCAGTCTGTCCGACTGTTAGCGACCCCATGGACTGCAGCCCACCAGGCTACTTTGTCCATTGGATGTTCCAGGCAAGAGTACTGGGGTGGGGTGCCATTGCCTTCCCCAGTACAGCCTTGATATACTCCTTTTTCAATTTTGAACCAGTCCATTGTTTCATGTCTGATTCTGTTGGTTCTTGACCTGCATACAGGTTTCTCAGGAGGCAGGTAAGGTGGTCTGGTATTCCCATCTCTGTAATAATTTTCCACAGCTTGTTGTGATCCACACAGTCAAAGATTTTAGCATAGTCAATGATGCCAAATTAGTTTTTTTTTTCTGGAATTCCCTGGCTTTTTCTGTAATCCAATCAATGTTGGCAATTTGATCTCTGGTGCCTCTGCCTTTTCTAAATCCAGCTTGCACATCTTGAATGTCACAGTTCACATACTGCCGAAACCTAGCTTGAAAGACTTTGAGCATTACCCTGCTAGCATATGAATAGGATGAGTAATTATTGGTGTTCAGTCACTAATTTGTGTCTGACTTTTTTACTATACCATGGACTCTAGCCCACCAGGCTCCTCTGTCCATGGGATTTCCCTGACAAGAATAGTGACATGGGTTACCATTTCCTTCATTCCTTCCCAGATTTCCTGCAGCTAGAATAATTTCATTTGATGCTCATATGGTTTTGTCTGTATGTACCTGCTTCATTGGAAGGACTTATGTTGAAGCTCAAATATTTTGAACACCTGATGTGTTGAGCCAACTCACTGGAAAAGACACTGATGATGGGAAAGACTGAGGCCAAGAGAGAAGGGGCAACAGAGAATGAGATGGTTGTATGGTACCACAAACTCAGTGGACATGAGTTTGAGCAAGCTCTGGGAGATTGTGAAGGACAAGAAGCCTAGCATGCTACAGTCCATATAGTAGCAAAGAGTTTGACAGGACTTAGTGACTGAAAAATGCAAACCCTGAACACATACACAGGGGAATAAAACATCTCAGTGTTTTAATATAAGAAATGTTATCATTTCACTCATTTGTAGTACATTTCACTGCAGATTATATATCTCAAACAGTAGCATGTCTCCAAGTAATAACTTCATTTTAACCATCTTCAAGATTTCAGTGCCTTCCCTGTTGGCTCATTTCTTCTACCTTCATCTTATGACACATCTCCCTTACCTGCTGGAGAAAAAATTTTCTACCTTTAAAGATCTATGTAGTTATATTAGACACTGCTGGAAAATTCAAGATACTCTCCTTATTTCAAGCGAGACATTAATGATTTTAATTTTTATCTGCAAAGTCTCTTGATAGTAGTAATTAGATTAGTGTTTGATTGAATAACTTGTAAACAGATATCTTTAAATTTCTGCCTACCATAATCAATAACACTAAAATGAACCAGAAACACATACTTCATTCATTTATATGTATATTACCCTAAGCATTACTAATGAAAACATACAGATGATTTTGTTTAAAGGTAAACAGAAGCTTAAATTATAAGCATTTAGTTAAGTCACTTGGTAAGTCATGTCCGACTCTTTGTGACCCCATGGACTGTAGCCCACCAGGCTCCTCTGTCCATGGGATTCTCCAGGCAAGAATACTGGAGTGGGTTTCCATTTAACACATCTATTTAAGGAGTAAATTTAACCGTTAATGTGAAAGCCATTTATGAGATTTTATAGTTGTGAAATATATGATGGAGAAGTTAGGACTTTGCTTTTCTTTTTAAAATCAGTATTTAGGCTTAATCTTTGATTTATTATCCAGTGGAAGCCAAGGATCTGTGAATTTGAGTTCCACTGAAAGACATTGCTACAAGACAAGCTTAATAACACCAGAGAAACCTTAGTGTTAGTGTTTAGTTCCCGAGCTTAGAAAATAGAGCATTCAGGTGGACCAACAGAGAAATCCTTTAGATTATCATTGACAGTTGCTCCTCAGTAATGTGAAAAATTTCCCTCTTCCCTGATATGCTGCCTTTCAGGTCAAGGAAGCTTGTAGACTACCTGAATACAATTGGGGTGCAGGCACATAAGCAGGCTTATTCAGGTAAGGCCAATTATTGAGTAAGATGTGATACTGAGTTAAGACATGAAGACAGCATTTTATGGGAAAAGAAGTCAGAGAAGATGCAGGCATCAGTGTCAGGCCAAGAGATAGCCTGACATTGTCAGTGAGCTAAAGAAAAAAAAAAGTAAAATTAGAGTACATACCATCAACTAAGGAGTTTTGAAGTCTAAGGCTACAAAANTTCAGGTAAGGCCAATTATTGAGTAAGATGTGATACTGAGTTAAGACATGAAGACAGCATTTTATGGGAAAAGAAGTCAGAGAAGATGCAGGCATCAGTGTCAGGCCAAGAGATAGCCTGACATTGTCAGTGAGCTAAAGAAAAAAAAAAGTAAAATTAGAGTACATACCATCAACTAAGGAGTTTTGAAGTCTAAGGCTACAAAAGGAAGCAGGAGTAATGTAATAAATTGTCTTGTTTGGACAAGTTTTAAACAGTAGAGTAGTGAATAGCTTGATTAGATTTATGTTGTGGAGGCAGCAAATCAATAAAAAAGTGCTTGTAGTAATTGAAAAAACAAAAAACCTGATGGTTGTCTGAGCTAGAAAACTGGAAGAAGGAATGGAAACTGAAGATTTCAAGATTTAAGAGCTTCTAAAGACAGCATTATATACTGGAGAACAACAGAGACTAAATTCAGGAAGAACAGGTTTCAAACATCATCTTTATCATTTAATGGTTTTTGTACTTTGGCCAAAACATTTCATCTCTGTAACTGTCAATTTGCTTTGGTAAATTGAAGATAATAGCAACACTTAATTCTCAAATTCTTGCAAGAATTTATTGTAATATTATATGCAAAAGTCTTGCACAGTGCCTGATATAAATCCTCAAAGTTAGTTTTACTAGAGTCCACTGAACGTGACCATTGATTAGATGTTGCTATTTAAAAAAGAATGAAGCACTCTTACTTAGTATTTGATGAAAATTTTAATTATATTTCATCGTTAATGGTTCTATTGAAATGTTTCTTTATGTTATTTTGTTTGTGTTTTAATTGAGCACTGTATGTCAGTTCATTACAGTCACTCAGTCGTGCCCAAATTTTGCGACCCCATGCACTGAAGCACCTCAGGCTTCTCTGTCCATTACCAACTCCCAAAGCTTGCTCAGACTCATGTCCATCGAGTCAGTGATGCCATTCAATCATCTCATCCTCTGTCATCCCCTTCTCCTCCTGCCTTTTATCTTTCCCAGCATCAGGGTCTTTTCCAATGAGTCAGTTCTTTGCAACAGGTGGCCAAAGTATTGGAGCTTCAGCTTTATCATCAGTCCTTCCAATGAATATTCAGGACTGATTTCCTTTTGGATGGACGAGTTGGATCTTCTTGCAGTCCACGGGACTCTCAAGAGTCTTCTCCAACCCCACAGTTCATCAGTTCTTTGGCTCTCAGCTTTCTTTATAGTCCAACTAATAGCTTTACAATGAACAATGTCAGATTTGTGATCTCCAAAGTAGAAGATTTAGCTTTGAAACCAGGGACCAGGCTTGATTGCTCAAGAAATTTTGTGTAGCAGAGTTTTACTAAAGTATGAAAAGGGGCATAGAAAGCTTCTGACATAGACATCAGAAGGGGGACAGAGAGTGCCCTGCTCAGTAGTTTAAGCGAGGGATTTACCTACTTTTTAAATTGATTATTGCAATAAAGCAAAAGAATATTTCAAGGTTGTAAAGATCTTACAAGACCCGATCCCACAGTTTACATTTTAAGATGACAGGATTACAACTAACAATACAAAGATCTTACAAGACCCACTCCCATAATATACATTTTAAAATAGCAGGATTAGTCAGAAGGTTTTCAAGAAGGAGAAACTGTCCTCAAGCAGGATACACTGTTGTTATATAATCCTTAGTTCAGTTCAGTTCAGTTCAGTCGCTCAGTTGTGTCTGACTCTTGGGACCCCGTGAATTGCAGCATGCCAGGCCTCTCTGTCCATTATCAACTCCCAGAGTTCATTCAGACTCATGTCCATAGAGTCAGTGATGCCATCCAGCCATCTCATCCTCCTTTGTCCCCTTCTCCTCCTGCCCCCAATACCTCCCAGCATCAGAGTCTTTTCCAATGAGTCAACTCTTCACATGAGCTGACCAAAGTACTGGAGTTTCAGCTTTAGCATCAGTCCTTTCAAAGAAATCCCAGGGCTGATCTCCTTCAGAATGGACTGGTTGGATCTCCTTGCAGTCCAAGGGACTCTCAAGAGTCTTCTCCAACACCACAGTTCAAAAGCATCAATTCTTCAGTGCTCAGCCTTCTTCACAGTCCAACTCTCACATCCATACATGACCACAGGAAAAACCATAGCCTTGACTAGACGGACCTTAGTCAACGAAGTAATGTCTCTGCTTTTGAATATGCTATCTAGGTTGATTATAACTTTTCTTCCAAGGAGTAAGCATCTTCTAATTTCATGGCTGCAGTCACCATCTGCAGTGATTTTGGAGCCCCCCAAAATAAGTGCTCAGCCTTCTTCACAGTCCAACTCTCACATCCATACATGACCACTGGAAAAACCATAGCCTTGACTAGACGGACCTTAGTCAGCGAAGTAATGTCTCTGCTTTTGAATATGCTATCTAGATTGGTCATAACTTTTCTTCCAAGGAGTAAGCGTCTTTTAATTTCATGGCTGCAGTCACCATCTGCAGTGATTTTGGAGCCCAGAAAAATAAAGTCTGACACTGTTTCCACTGTTTCCCCAACTATTTCCTATGAAATGATGGGACTGGATGCCATGATCTTCATTTTCTGAATGTTGAGCTTTAAGCCAACTTTTTCACTCTCCTCCTTCACTTTCATCAAGAGGCTTTTTAATTCCTATTCACTGTCAAGACTTTCTAAAACTCTGAAAATAGCTAATTATCCCCCATCTCTGTTCATGTTTTTGAGAAATTGTTGTCATTTTGGGAATCCCAAGATGGGAATGGCCCCTCTGATGCAATAATAATTTTGTTGTGTTAATTTTACTAATTTCTGGAAGCCCAGTTCTTTATACCACATTCCATAAATCCAAGGCAAATTACCTTCTAGGTTTTGCAGATATAATGTGATCATTATGGATATTTAAAGGAATTTGATATCCCTACCTAATATACATGGATGGCTTGGAAGCTGACATGAAGCTAACAATGATTTTTCTGATGTAATGTCCTCTTTCTCTCTACCATATAACCAAGGAGCTAGAAGCAGTGAGTGGGGCTAGAAGATATAACTGCGCTATGCTAAAGCTCCCCATAATTTGCTATCCATTTAAACTCTTGGGCCTGAATCTTGGATTTGTAGACTTAGACAGTTTTTCAGCTCTTTCTTGGGCAATTATGCTTTGGTACATTTCTTTACACATCCTGTTACATGTTCTTATATTACCCTGAGTGTTTCCTTGTTTGCAGTTACTCCCAGCAACTAATGACACCAGCAAGAGGTCTTTATGTCACTCCCAGGAAGAGGGAGTTTGCTTCAGATGATATCTCATGGTTTTTGTTTTTTTCAACGTGGACACTTTTGCAATATTTATTATGAATAAATTGGCCTCCTGGGATTTTTCTACAGAATCATGATTAAATAAGTAACCCAGATGCTGTCACCCCATCTTTGTGAGAAGAAGTTTGATTTCAAATCAAAATCTGCTGTTAAAAGAGATTTCCCCTTATTCTATTTTTTTCCCTCTCTTTCAACTTGAAGTATAGTTGATGTACAATATTACATTAGTTTCAGGTGTCCAACATAGTACTTTGACATTTATATATGTTATGAATTGATCACTATAATAAGACTAGTAACCATCTGTTTACCACGCAAAGTTATTACACCATTATTGGCTATATTCCCTATGGTGTACATTACATCCCCATGACTTATTTATTTTACACCTGGAAGTTTGTACCTCTTGATCCTTCCTCTATTTTGCCTGAAACCCCCTTCCAGGAGAGGGTTCCTCTGGCAACTAGCACTTTGTATCTATGAGTCTGCTTCTGCTTTGTTTTGTTTTTAGATTCATATAGGTAAAATCATACAACACTGTCTCTTATTGATGATGATTCCCTTCCATAGTATGTACAAACCTGTTAAATGCAATCATAGAGCCTGGGCCTTCCTCACCAAGGAATTTGTCTTCTTCCTTAACTTTGCTTACTCATCTCTTGTTATAAGTCTGGGAGATGTATTTTGAGGCATGTGTTAGTTGAGATGAATTAGGCTGTTATAATGGGCTTCCGTGGTGTCTCAGATGATAAATAATCCCCCTGCAATGGAGGAGACCCCGGTTCAATCCCTGGGTCAGGAAGATCCCCTGGAGAAGGGGATGGCTACCTACTCCAGGATTCTTACCTAGAGAATTCCATGGATGGAGGAGCCTGGCAGGCTACAGTTCATGGGGTCGCAAAGAGGCATACACAACTGAGTGACTAACACTTTCACTTTTTCAGGCTGCTGTAACAAACAGACCCAAAATGAATAATGGCTCCACACAACAAACATTTTATTTTTTGTTTGCTCAGCAGCCCAAGATGAGTATTCCTTGTTTGCGCCTGACTTTTTCCATATAGTAATTTAGACACTGAGGCTTCTTCAGTCATGGCTCTGCCCTCATCTAGGACTTTATAAGCTTCCATTGGTTGAATGCAGATGGGAGAGTAAGGAGAAGCATATCTGCTTCTTATACCGCTTGACCCTGAGCTGGTACATATCCCTGCCATTCATATTCTACTTATAAGAACTACTGTAAGAGAGGCTAAGACACGCAGTCTGCCTATGGGCCAAAGATGAAAAAAACATGAAAATCTGGGGAACACTTAGCAATCTTTAACTTAGGTATTTGTAGCCTCTGCTTACTTCTTGCCACTTACTGAAGATATTAGAAGATGAGTGCAGTTTCTAATAAACCATTAAACAAATGATTTGCCTTTTCCTGGCCTCACTAACTGACTCAGCAGGTAATCGTCATTGTCTTTATTGAGGAGAATTGCAGTTGATCAACCATCATTAATTTTCTCTAGTTTGTGGTGAACTCTCAGTGGCTGCTTTTGGCAGAAGTTCCTTTTAGCTTTGCTCCACTTTCCTTGAGGTCCTTCAGCAATGGAACAGAGTTATGCTTTCAGCTCTACCTCTTGAGGGCTGACTCATGGCCTCTAGGCCTTTAGACTCTCCCAAGAGCAGCCACAACTTGGGGCTCTACTTTAGTTAATAACAAAAGAAAAGTATTGGCAGAGTATTTGTCTCAGATTCTTCTTAGAATCATAGAATCACAAGCCTATCTTCCCTCTTTCCTTTACAACTGTGACCACGGTTATGCCTCAGCTAATGATCTGGGCAAAAAAGGATTTGATAACAAGATTCTCTCTAATGTCTGAATAATTGCCAACAGTCTAATATGCCTTTGCTAGTGGAGAGATATTTAGCATTTAGAAACAGACACTCTGTAGTGATAGGACATAGAAAATGTAAAAAATGGATAGAATGCCACTGGGGGCAAAAATCACTTCCCTTTATTATTTTCAGAATTGTAGCTTAGGATGTATGAATGCATGCTAAGTCACTTCAGTTGTGTCCACTCTTTGTGACTCTATGGACTGTAGCCTCTCAGGCTTCTCTGTCCATGGGATTCTCCAGGCAAAAATACTGGAATAGGTTGCCATGCCTTCCTCCAGGGCATCTTCCAAACCCAGCTATCAACCCACATCTCTTACGAGTTCTTTACCACTGGTGCCACCTGGGAAGCCCATTTTAGGATACCACTCATGTTTTCTGCATATCAAATGATCTTGTGTGCAATCTTTCATTCAACGATTCAATTATTTTTCCATTCAACATGCTTTTGAATATTACTATATTTCAGGCACTAGGGATGTGATTGGAGAAGGCAGTGGCACCCCACTCCAGTACTCTTGCCTGGAAAATCCCATGGACGGAGGAGCCTGGTAGGCTGCAGCCCATGGGGTCTCGAAGAGTTGGACACGACTGAATGACTTCACTTTCACTTTTCACTTTCATGCACTGGAGAAGGAAATGGCAGCCTACTCCAGTGTTCTTGCCTGAAGAATCCCAGGGACAGAGAAACCGGGTGGGCTGCCGTGTATAGGGTCGCACAGAGTCAGACACGACTGAAGTGACTTAGCAGCAGCAGCAGCAGCAGCAGGGATATGATGGTAAACAAAGTAGATACAGTCCTAATTATTTTGCACAATGACATTAACACCGAGTGCTGGATCCCCATAAATTGAAACATTTCAGGGATGTGTGGATTATCCTGGGGTTTTTGAGCAGCTCCATCTCTGAGCTGGAGAGGTGACCTCTATTCTTTTTCCTTTACATCCCTCTGTGCTTCATTGCACAGACTTTACAGTAACCCAGAGAATCATTTTCCTGAGGAAACTGGCTTTGGTCTTAAATAAATCAATATATTTAAAGCACCTAGCAAGCTCCCAAAGTAGACGATAAGACAACTAAATGGTAGCTATTGATAATGGTAGCATTATGCTCTTTAGGAAACCATGGGGGTGGGGAATTGATCCAGTTGATAATTTTAACTTGCTTTCATTCCTATAAAAATATGCTCAAGCCTCAATACCTCTCTTGTGTATCAGATGATCGCTGAAAATCACTTGTCCAATTCCTTACCTCAGGTAGTAGTTCATCAGTTGCTTCTGAACAGAAGCATGAAGTCAGCAGACTTGAGCTAATAACTCAAATGTCACAGTGTAGCTCAGTCATGGCTGGAATATTTAATGAATGCATTTTATAGAAAAGAATGGTAGAAACCTGTGGTGAGAACACTGACAACATAGCCTAAGGATGCTGCCAGCTTCCAGCCAGGATGGCCACGCACTGTCCTCAGCATTCAGATGATGCCTCTGTAGAGCACAGAAAAGGACAAGGGTCCAGAAGCTGGGAGCTGGCAAGGCTGGGGATGGAATCTGATGATTTCGCTACTGTTTCTATATGTTCCACTCCTTATTTATACCTGCCACTGTACCCAAGGAGAGGAAGGCTCCCAAATGAATGATTTATGAGGATTACAACCTCACCATGAGGATGCTATGCGATTATCACCAGGGATTAGAATCATGGATCAATCTAAGTACTCAGTGAGGTTTCTTCTATGTTGAGAACTGCCTGAGGTATGGTGAAAGAAGGCAAGAGAAATTTATGATGCCATCTCTACCCTTAAAGAATTTATGTGGAGACCAGATAAACACAAAACACATTTACAGAACAATTCAATTCTGAACTGTTTGGCACTGACTCAAATTGTAATTTTAAGTGTTAGCCTGGCATTTCTAGCCACCTGCCGAGAGGCACAGAGGGGCAGTAGAGGAGGACCAGTTTGTAGTCCAGCTCACCTAGATTTAAAGTTGCCCTCTGCTATTAAATGAAATACATCACCTTGAGCAGTTCCCATAGTCTCAAAGCTGCACATGTAAAATTAAGAAAAGGCTTCATCCTAGAGTTTGAGTAATCAGTGAATTAAAAATGTCAACTAATGGGAAAATAATAGATACTGGAAAAATATATAGGTGTTCACCCCATGTCCACACAGTGGTCCCACAGGAATCTCAGAGACAAAATGTTTAAAAGCAGACACATCGTCATCTTCACATTTCCTCACATACTAAGACTTACTCATCTATTTGACTTCCAATTTCTTCCCCACTTCTGTTTATGGCAACAGACCTTTTCTAGTCATCAAGCCTTGAAAGTGTCACATCATTTTTGACTCAAATGCCCTCACCTCCACATCCAGTCTCTTTCAAAGTTCTAGCAAGGAGCTCCAACCAGTCCATCCTAAGGGAAATCAGTCCTGAATATTCATTGGAAGGAGTGATGCTGAAGCTGAAACTCCAGTACTTTGGCCACCTGATGCAAAGAACTGACTCATTTGAAAAGACCCTGATGCTGGGAAAGATTGAAGGTGGGAGGAGAAGGGGACAATAGAGGTTGAGGTCGTTGGATGGCATCACTGATTCAATGGACATGAGTTTGAGTAAACTCCAGGAGTTGGCAATGGATGGGGAGGCCTGGCATGCTGCAGTCCATGGGGTGACTGAACTGAACTGAACTGAACTGAATATTAATTATATGGAGAAAAGGCTATCATTTTAATAAATTCTTAAATGTATTAACTCAAATACATTTTATACCACAGTCTTCCCTTTACTCTTAATTATTTTGCCACAATTTAGTTGCGGGCTGTTAACATTTCCATCCAAATGCAACAACCTCCTAATTTATAATCTTCCAATTTGGGCCATTCTTTGTGCCACTGTACCAGCTCTCTGATGGCTTTCCAGGGGGCTCAGCAGAAAAGAATCAGCAAAGCAGGAGACACAGGAGACGCGGATTCGATCCCTGGGTCAGAAAGATCCCCTGGAGGAGAAAACGGCAACACGCTCCAGTATTCCTGCCTGGAAGTTTCCATGGGCAGAGGAGGAGCCTGGTGGGTTACAGTCCATAGGATCATTAAGAGTCAGACAGGATTTACTGACTGAGCATGCACACACAATAGGTGTCTTAAAATATAGTTGTAATCATGCCATTTCTCCAATCAACAATTTTCAGCATGTCCACATTTCTTTCTAATAAACCAAAGAATCTTCACTTAGCTCTTGAAATTAGCTTTGGAACTTTTTTGATTCTCTCTCCACATACTCTATGTTCCAGCAAAACAAATTGCACTCTCTTTTTTGAATATACTATCCAAAAAATATTTGTTGGATTTTTGGTAATGTAAAATATTAGGGGGAAATGCAATTGAGAGAAAATTCAGATTTTCAAGAGATTACTCACCAAGTTCCACCCCAGGATGCTCCTCCCGTTTGCACGCGCCATTGTGTTCTACGCTTTCTCATGCATAATTCGTAATGACCTGAGTCAGAGAGTGAGTGGATGCTTAGAACAGGCCTGCTCTATACCAACTTCGGTTTAAAAAAAAAAAAAAGAGTCAGGTTTTGTTGCTATTTCAACCTAAAGCCATCAAAGAATTCCTTTTTCTGAAATCCAAGATTGCTAACCAAAAGCCCTCTACTTGCAGCAATCCACTGCCTTCTTTGGCAGATTTGATAGTCGATGGCCAACAGTGTTTGGGCGTCCACCCAGTTTTGGAGAGCCACGTCCCTTTCTCTGGGAATGCCCTTACCTACTTCAAAATACAAGGTAAGGCCACCCATCAGCAGCCAGGTTTGTACCATGTTTCCTCCTCCTTCTGATCTTGATTGATTGGACAATAAGTGTTGCCTGACGCAACCTGGGTCAGTCACATTCATCCACAGACATTTGGAATTGAAATAGAGTGACTGTGAGCTAGGCATGACATGCAGCTGGAGGTCTAAGCTGTAAAAAGCAGGAGCTGTGAAGAGAAGGCAAAAGCTATCCTGCAGCCAGAAAGAAGAAAAAAATCAAATGACTTGAAACAAGTAGACATAAAAGAGAGTAAAAGTGTTCTGTTGCCTTTCGATTCCTGGTGTCAAACCTTGCAGGGCTCTGACTCCCTCCCTTTCCTGGATTCACTGAGAGGCATTCTTCTTCCTCCCCTTCTCACGTTCTTATAGTTGGACTAACTTGATATCTCATGTTGTCGTCTAGTCTCTAAGTCACCTCTGACTCTTTGCAACCCCATGGACTGTAGCCCACCAGGCTCCTCTGTCCATAGGATTTCCCAGGCAAGAATACCGGAGTGGGTTGCTATTTCCTTCTCCAGGGGATATTCCTGACCAAGGGATCAAACCCACGTCTCCTGTTTTGGCAGCCGGGTTCCTTACCACAGGCACAGGCTTTAGGGCACAAGGGCTTCAGTAGCTGCAGCACATGGGCTCAGCAGTTGTGGCTCCCGGGCTCTAGAGCACAAGCTCAGTAGTTGCGGTGCACAGGCTTAGTTGCTCCCCGGCATGTGGAATTCCCCCAGACCAGGAATCAGACCTGTATCTCCTGCACTGGCAGGCAGATTCTTTACCACTAGATCACTAGGGAAGCCCTTGAAAGTAAATGGTGTTGTAACTAAACCCTAAGCCAAGGCTTTATCAAGAAAGAAGGAAGGGTGTCCAGAGAGAGACAACAACACATGCAAAGGTGTGGAGACGAGCAGAGCTCGATCTGTCCTGGGAGACACTTATATTTGGAATCTAGCGTAGGTGCATTTGATTTCTCCATGCAGAAAAGGGTGGCAAAATGTTAAGATCTGGGCCGAATGTAGGGTTTGTTCTGTCATGCCTTGGATTCTCTCTTTAGGTGATGGAGGGATATTGATAATTTTAGGCAGCAGATTTAACACCTTATTTACAATAGCTCAAGATCACCAACTTTGAAGGGCATGTTCCAGTATTTTAGCAGGTGGACTTACATAAAATAGCTCTTGTTATTTAATATTAAGTGCTTGGAATTCAGGTAAAATTATGCTTGTCCCTCTATCTGGAGTAATTCCTTTTGATGTATGCGTGTGCTCAGTCACTTCAGTTGTGTCTGACTCTTTGTGATTCCATGAATTTTAGCCCGCTAGGCTCCTCTGTCCATGGGATTTTCTTAGTCAAGAATACTGGAGTGGGTTGCCATGCCCTCTTCCAGGGGATCTTCCCAACTCAGGGATCGAACCTGCATGTCTTGACTCTCCTGCATGAGCAGGTAGATTCTTTAGCACTGAGCCACCTGATATATGGCAAAATTCCTCTTCTCCTTATGATGTTCTCTTCAACATGTTCTCTCTCTTTCTGTCTCTATACACACTCAGATCTTTTCAGTCATTTTTAAAATTCTGCATGTTAATTTCTTTAACAATTTATCTCTTAACATAAATCATTTTCTAATTTTACTTTATAGTAATTATAATTAAATTTTAATAATAGCCACATAGCAATTAATCTCATTACAATTAAAAATGACAGAAAGCTGGGAGGGATATAAAACATTTTGGACGTCAAGCCAAGACCCAAAGGGATCCCCACAAACTAGAGTGATTATTGGACTCTAAGAAAATCCACATAATACTAATAAAATCTAAGGACCACACTTGGGTCCTAAAAACCCAAGTACCTTACAATAATATGGGGAATAGTGCAAGCAGGAGAGCTTTTAGCTATCCATTCACTCCATGTCAGTGTGCCACATGGAGTGTGGCAGTGTGCCATGACTTTTCTCAAAGCAACTATGTCTCATGATCCATTTGTGGACATATACTTCTCATAAAGCAGTAGCCTACGGTCCCATCATTCTCAATACTGGCTCTATGACATGAAGAATATTGGACTTATGAGGCTCATCACACTTTAGGAAAGATATAGAAAGTTTCTTCATTTTTCTATAAAGGTTTACCTGTTCCAAGAACTATGATACCATGTGAATTCAAAAAAGCACGAATTTATTATATTCAGTTTGGTGAAAAGAAGAGTAAATTGTTTTAAAATATGCAGAGAATTGTCATGGAGATGAGGAAAGGACACTGGACTTGTTCTCTACAGCACCAAAGGGAAGAAATAGGACCAGTGGGGTTAGGATAGGAGATATACGTAGACAGACTTTGGTTTCAAATAAGAAAGGATTTTCTATGGATTAAGTCTGTCTAATGACAAAATGAGTTGACTCAGATAAAGTAATGACTGCTCTTTCCCTGAAAGTATTCAAATTCAGGTTGCACAGCTACCTGTGAGGTAGTTATAGAAGGGATTTGAACTTAGCTATTTTGGGGTGAGGTTTCTGAAGTTTCTTTAGGGACACTATTTTTACTGATAGGAATAACCTCTTATACCATCTTTACTTTTAAAAATCTTTCCTATCCTTTGAGACAAAGATAAAGGTCCTCCAAATAATATGTAATATAATAGATAAATGCACTTTGTACTTATTGTACTTTTAATTTTTTTCACATTATTTCATGTAGTGGCTATGAATATGCCTTATTGCCTCTCATAGATTATACTCTCTTGCCTGGAAAATCCCGTGGGTGGAGGAGCCTGGTAGGCTGCAGTCCATGGGGTTGCGAAGAGTCAGACACGACTGAATGACTTCACTTTCACTTTTCACTTTCATGACTGGAGAAGGAAATGACAACCCACTCCAGTGTTCTTGTCTGGAGAATCCCAGGGACGGGGAAGCCTCGTGGGCTGCTGTCTGTGGGGTCTGCACAGAGTCGGACATGACTGAAGCAACTTAGCAGCAGCAGCAGCAGCAGCAAGGAGAGAGAAAAAGCTTATTCACTTGGGTATCCCTTAAAGTGCTTTGTGCAAACCAGATACTTGATAAGTGCTTGCTGAATGAAGGAAGGAGTAAATGGGTGGACAAAGGAATGCTGTTTATTAATGATACTCAAAGGAAAACATCCAAAAGTTTTGTGTTAATTTTAACTCTCCTTTTAACTATTTTGTAATTATTTCATATCTGAAGTACAATTCTAAGAACACCATTTTCTACTTAAATTTCTCATTGTTAACATTTCATTGTATTTGTTCCATCTCTTTCTTTCAGGACCTCTCTCCCTCTCTCTGTATGTACATATACATTTATATCATTTACACATATAGTGGCATATATAAGCACATATACATTGTATTTATATTATCTATACATGTATATGGGCTTCCCTGGTGGCTCAGATGGTAAAGAATCCACCTGCAATGCGGGAGACCTGGGTTTGATCCCTGGGTTGGGACGATCCGCTGGAGAAGGAAACAGCTACCTACGCCAGCATTCTGGCCTGGAGAATTCCATGAACAGAGAAGCCTGGCAGGCTACAGTCCGTTGGGTTGTAAAGAGTTGGACACAACTGAATGACGTTCACACATGTATATATATATACTTTTATATAGTTCAGTTCAGTTCAGTTCAGTTCAGTCGCTTAATTGTGTCCAACTCTTTGCGACCCCATGAATCGCAGCATGTCAGGCCTCCCTGTTCATCACCATCTCTCCGAGTTTACTCAGACTCACGTCCATCGAGTCCGTGATGCCATCCAGCCATCTCATCCTCGGTCGACCCCTTCTCCTCCCGCCCCCAATCCCTCCCAGCATCAGAGTCTTTTCCAATGAGTCAACTCTTCACATGAGGTGGCCAAAGTACTGGAGTTTCAGCTTTAACATCATTCCTTCCAAAGAAATCCCAGGGTAATCTACATGTATATTTGCATAGATATATATATACACATATATATTATATTTTAATTATCTTTGGTCTTTAATATTTTGAAGTCAAGCTGAAAACAGTATTCCTCATCACCCGTAAATATTCCAACTTGTCAAAAACAGGGACACTCTCCTACAAAACCCTTGGACAGGGCTTTAAATCAGGAAATCAGTGACAATATCACACTCTGTCCAAAACAGACACCCTGTTTCATTTCGCAAACTGTACCAACAATGATCCTTTTATCTTTTGGTCCAGAATGGCATCCAGGAACTCAGTGTATTTGGTTCTCATGTCTCTTTAGTCTCTTTCAGATCTGTGCATAGTTCTTCATTCTCTCTCTGTCTTTCATGTTCTTAATAGGAATGGTCAATACTGGTCAGTTTAACATGTAGCCACTAGCCATGTATAGTTATTCAAACTAAAATTCATGAAAATTACATACAATTAATAATTTCACTTCTCAGTCACAATAGCCACATTTCAAGTGTTCAGTGGCCACATGTGGCTCATGATTACCCCACTGACAACATAGCTCAACAAGATATTGTCATCACCATAGTAAGTTCTGTTGGACACTGCCAGTCTTCAGAATGACCTCAGGTTGGCTAGTCCTAATGTTTTTTCATGACCAGTATCAGGTCATGCTTTTTTGCAAGAATACCATAGAAATGATACCATAGTCTTCTCAGTGCATCACATAAGGGAATATTTTTCTTAATAACTCTGTTTGACTCTGTATTCCATACTACCATGAGCAACACTTACTATAGGACTTTACAACAAAGGACATAAACCAATCTTTAATATCAGGAAACTTGTCAATCAGAAACTGGCTGTAGCGTAGTTGCTTCAACCACACAGAGCTCTATATTGGAGCTCCAGCACTGCTGTTTTACAGAATAATCTACCTGCTCAACCAATGGATGTTTGTTGAGTGCATACTTGAATGCAAGCCATTGCAGGAAGTAAGTTTGTGGAACACGGAGACAGAGACCTTCTTGGTATTATTACTGCATCTAAGTTAGGTAGGCTTCTCAACAGCAGTGGACTGATGGAATGGAATCATCAAAGACTACATAAAATTTAGTCACAGATAAAGTTTAGGAAAGCTGTGTTGTGTCAAACACTCTTGGTAATTTTAAAGGAAAGCTCTGTACTAAAGGAAAGGGTAATATTTAACTCGTCCATACTGGCTGAAGACTGACTTAGTGCTAAGTAAGCCAACTCAGAGTCACCCATATCTCTGCATGCAGTAAGGCTGGAAAAAAAAAACAAGAAAATTAAATATTTATGGCCTTCTAAAGTCCAAGAAAAAGAGAAAGATATTATTTAGTCACACAAATTAGATTTTCTTATAAGAAATAAATCATATTATTAATCTATCACAAGTACCTACAAGCTATGGGCTGAAGTCTCCATTTTCAGTTTGCTGTTAAACACAGTCATCTTTTGGGGCCTGTGATTACATATAATCCAATAAAAGATTCTTGCTCCTTGGATGAAAAGCTGTGACAAACCTAGACAGCATATTAAAAAGCAGAGACATCATTTTGTCAACAAAGTCCTTTCCAGTAGTCGTGTACAGATGTGAGAGTTGGACCATAAAGAAGGCTGAGTGCCAAAGAATTAGTGCTTTTGAACTGTGGTTCTGGAGAAAACTCTTGAAAGTCCCTTGGACTGCAAGGAGATCAAACCAGTCAATTCTAAAGGAAATTAGTCCTGAATATTCACTGCAGGACTGATGCTGAAGCTGAAGCTCCTATACTTTGGAAACCTAGTGTAGAGATAACTCATTGGAAAAGATCCTGATGCCGGGAAAGATTGAAGGCAAGAGGAGAAGGGAGTTACAGAGGATGAGATGGTTGGATGGCATTACCGACTCAATGGCCATGAGTGTGAACAAACTCCAGGAGATAATGAAAGACAGGGAAGCCTGGCGCACTGCAGTCTATGGGGTTGCAGAGTCAGACATGACTGAGCAACTGAACAACAAAAAACTGGGCTTGTGCCTAAAAAGCACAAACTCCATAGTCAGGTTAACTCTATGAACCTGTCCAGTTACTCACCTCTCTGCACTTCAGTTTCTCCATTTGTGAAATGTGGACAGAAGTAGATCACAGGATTCCTAGATCATAGGATTGTTTTGAGAATTAGAAGAGAAAATGAATGTAAAGACCTTTCTTAGCACAGATCCTGATACATGATAAGGGTTTTAAAACATGCTTACTGCTGTATTTTATATTTTATTTCTTCGTTTGTCATACCCTACCAACTTCCTTTTGCTCCAATACATAAAATCATACAGCTTTTAGAACTGAAAATGTTATTACAAGTCAGCTAGTGATCCATTTAATTCTTTTAGAAGAATAAGCTGAAATTTGGTTTATTAGTATAGGTGTTGGTTGAATTTGTAACTGAAGGGCTGAGACCACGATAGAACTGCTTTCTACTATATCAAACTGACTGTGAACCAGAACTGTTTTCTCTGGTCTGCATATTTATGAAGTACTGCTATCAGCCTAGCATTAGGCTAAGCCCTGGGGATTAAAAACAAAAAATGATGACATCACCCCTTGTTGGGAAGCACTCACAAGGGACAGGGGTGGGAATGCAGGCAGGGAATGAAGGCATAAATTCACTGAAATGCAGTAAGATACCATAGCTAAGACAGGAGTGCAAAGAGAGCTGTAAGACAATTTGACTCCCTTAAGGAGTCTGGGCTTTGACAAATCTTTTTCATAGATCCCAGAAATTCATGAAAAACCGACTGCTATCATCTTTTAAACCAAAATACCACTGACATGCAGGTAGTCATTTCCCAGCTAGGATTTGACTCATTTCTGCTAAGATCATATCCCCTCCTAACCAGAGCTGTGGATCAGTTTACCACTGTGTATCTATAACCTCTTCACCTTCAGCCTAAATATGGTTTTTAATTTGAGAGAAGAGATAGATGAAACAATGACCTAAGAGCATAGATTTGTTCGAGTGAAATCTAATTATGCTACCGATTTGTCGTATGACTTGGTAGAAATCATTTCTTTATGCTGCCTTTATCTGCTTATCTCTAACAAAATCTTCTACTCCCCAGGGCTACTGTGGGAAAATTTTTGCCCAAGTGATACTTGATGCTTTGTAATTAGCAAACATTTTGCACTAAAAATACTAAGTTCTTATATTTGTCTATTCTGTTTGAAAAAATTATGATATTTGCAAACATGCAAATATACCGGAAGAAAAGTAGTAAAATAGTACTTGAAGGACTATAGAATCGCCTTTTTCCTGGATGAATATGTTTAATCATTCTACAAATGGATTAAGAGCTTTCATATAAGATTTGGAACATATATGCAACATGATCGTAGTTTAACTTTTGAGGCAAGAAAAGATGGAAGTCCTTAGAATAAAGGACGATAAAGAAGCTATCATCCTGAATCCTGTGATGAAGTGCGGAATTCACCTTATTCATTTATTCATGCTTTCATTCAAAAGCAGTACATTGAATTCTTATATGTCAGTTGACAAGCCAAGCATAAAAGATACAAGGTTGAATAAACACCTTTTCTAGTGGTTAGTTAATGAGTGAATGAATAAATGAATTTATAAATATCTGTCTCTCTCTGTCCTGCAGAGGTCTTCATATTCTAGTAGACAAGACAAAAATATACAAAGCTAACTACAATGCAATGTGATAAATGCTATAGCAGAATGATGTCCAAAGTGCCAGAGGAGGGTACACACTAGTTCTGCCTGACAGCTAAGTCAGAGGATGCTTCATACTGGCAATATTTCACTCCAATATTAAAGGATTAGCCAACTCAGACCGTCCCACAGCCTATTATGGAAAGTTCAGCTTATACTGATTTATTTTATTCTTAAAAATCTTTAAGTTTATTTATAGAATTATGGCTCCATGACTGAAAATTTGAAAGTCACAAGAAATAAGTTAAATATACATACATATGTATGCATGCACATATTGTGTACATATATATTGTATGTACGTTGGTGTATGCACATATTCAAGTATATGCACATGCACATAAATGCTCACAATTGTCCCCATTTTTCTACAAGTGGAAGTATAGTATTTATACTATTTTCTACTTCCTTTGTTGCACTTAAAGCTGTTTCTCGGAAATCATTTCCCATCATATGCGTATCACTTTCAATCTTTTGCTGTAATAAAAAATAAAAAATCTTGCAACAAATATTTATATAAAATATTATATTTAGTGGCAACAATATCAAAAAATTAGATTACAAAGTCAAGTTGCTGCTGCTGCTGCTGCTGCTGCTAAGTCACTTCAGTCGTGTCTGACTCTGTGTGACCCCATAGACGGCAGCCCACCAGGCTCCCCCGTCCCTGGGATTCTCCAGGCAAGAACACTGGAGGGGGTTGCCATTTCCTTCTCCAATGCATGAAAGAGAAAAGTGAAAGTGAAGTCACTCAGTCTGTCCGACTGTTAGCGACCCCATGGACTGCAGCCCACCAGGCTACTCCGTCCATTGGATTTTCCAGGCAAGAGTACTGGGGTGGGGTGCCATTGCCTTCCCCAAGTCAAGTTGCAGTTACATCAGATTTTTGTAGGTATTGCCATGTTGCCTCACCATGCACTCCAACCAGCATGTAAAACAATATCTGTTTCTCCACTTAGCATTAGCTATTTATTCATCATCAGCAGTTTGTTGCAAAAATTCTTTCGTTTTTTGTTTTTCTAATTTATTACATCCCCACTGCTTTTAAACACCTTAATTATCAGACATTTAATTCCTGTCTCTGACCTGTATCTGTTCTTGACTAATGCCAAAATCACTGAAACGTTATGATAAATTTCTGTATCTGGGGAAAAAAAAGGCAGCCTAAGTGTATTTATAATTCTCACATATTTGCTTTTTGCAACTTTAGAACCATTTGACCAGGTTATATTTAAGATGTTGCATCATATTTTGGTGTAAATTTGGGAAATTTACCATCTTTATAAAATTGAATATTTTTATCAAGGTACTCAAGCCTTCTTTCATTCTATCAATAAAGCTCTTCTGCTTTATTGTTCAGGCGTTGCACATTTCTTAATCTTATAAATATTAAATCCACATGTAGTGTTTTTATCATTATGACTACATGAATATGGTTCTTTGTTGAGGTAAATAATAACATCATCAAATTTTCATCCTGACATAACTCTTCCTATCTTTCTGGAGCTGTCAATTGCCTCATATATTTTTCTATAAGCTAAAATATCCTCTAAGTCTTCCCACATTCTCCAATGGCTCTGTAAAACTTCTCTCAGTATTCCACATGTTCAAACCTACCAGACATGTAAGTTCCTCCCTCCCTTATATTTCCCCCTGGTGATCTGCCTCCCAGAGTCCTCTGTCTTCCTACTGCCGTGATCTTTGTTGCTCTGCTGCAAACCTACCTTCCTGCATCTTCCTTTCCCAGATACCTGGAGATGGCCTTCAGTTCTGTATTTTATTGCATCCCCTGTTTCCTGGGTTTCACATCTGGGTTTCTGATTCTTAGTGTTCTCTCTCGCATTGGTGGAATACACCCTCAGTAGCTTCATAAAGTCTTGCCTTCCCCTCCCGTAGTTTGTCTGGCTAAAGAATTCCCAGACTAAACATGCTCACTCACATTTGAAGTCCTTAGAGTTGGACTGTGAAGAAGGCTGAGCACCGAAGAATCGATGCTTTTGAACTGTGGTGTTGGAGAAGACTCTTGAGAGTCCCTTGGACTGCAAGGAGATCCAACCAGTCCATTCTGAAGGAGATCAACCCTGGGATTTCTTTGGAAGGAATGATGCTAAAGCTGAAACTCCAGTACTTTGGCCACCTCATGCGAAGAGTTGACTCATTGGAAAAGACTCTGATGCTGGGAGGGANAGGCAGGACTTTTAAAACACAGCTTGGAATACTTTAGAATGTTAATTAAAACACAAATACATAAGGTAGCAGAGAGGAGGCCCCAGGTGCAGGCTGAGTTTATGTTTCTTTAGTCTTGCTTTAAAGAGGTTTGCATTTACTATTATCCCTAAGAGGTTGCAAGGAGTAGAACACGACTGAGAACCTTTCAGTTTCACTTGCAGGCCACCTGTTTATTAATATTACTGACAGAAAGTGAAAGTGTTAGTCACTCGGTCGTGTCCAACTCTTTGCAACTCCATGAACTATAGCCCTCCAGGTTCCTCTGTCCATGGGATTCTCTAGGCAAGAATACTGGAGTGGGTTGCTGTTCCCTTCTTCAAGGGATCTTCTTGACCCAGGGATCTAACCCAGGTCTCCTGCATTGCAGACAGATTCTTTATTGTCTGAGCTACTAGGGAAGCCCAAGATTCTAATAGAAAGTGTATTTTCTCTAAGAAACGGCAGCTTGTTTCTGGCACCCTCACAGCCTGTGGAAGGACTCTGTGGGTAGGGCTTCTCCTTCCCAGCAGGAGGTTGTCTAGCAGTGATGGCTCCCACCAAAGGCAGCACTGTGTTAATTTGGCCAGAACATCAGGAAACAAGGATCTCTGCAGCTGCCAGAAATTACATTTACTAAGAATGAGCTTGAGTGTACGGTGGGCCTGTTCAATGATGGCTTGACCTTGAGGGTTGTATGGGATGTCCGTAAGATGGCAAATATTTTATAGATGTATGATTTCATGAAAAGCATTAGCTGTAAAAGCAGGACCATTGTTTGTTTTGATGGAGGCAGGGATCTCCATCACTGAAAAACATTGCAGAAGAGCTGTGACGTCAGCTTTAGTGGTCTCGGTGGTGGAAGGAACTGCCCAAATGAAGCCGGAAAAGGTATCTATAACTACAAATAACAATTTAAAAGGGGCAGTTTGTAATGTGTAAAATCAGCTTGCCATAATTCATTTGCTTGTAAGCCTCTAGGATTAGTCTCTTGAGGACTAGTGGGCAAATGAAAGGGGGCACGTGTGGCACAGTCCTGAACAATTTTTCCAACCGTTTGTGACGGTATCTTATATTGAACGTGTAGTCTATTAGCGTTAGTATAGAAGAGCTGATGTTCCTGTTCGGGGGAAGAAAATATAGGGGCGATGAGGTGATCAGCCAAATCATTGCCTAAACAGAGGGGTCCTGGTAAATGGGAATGAGCACGAATGTGAGTAGTAAAGAAGGGATGGAGTCTAGCTCTTATTTTTTGTTGAATCAATAAGAACAAATGTATAAGATCATTTTTATTGAATATAAAATGAGCCGTTACAAAGGATGGGAAAAGATGTGCCACGTAGCGAGAATCAGTTAAAACATTCAATGGGGTTTTTATTAGAGTCGGTAAAAAATATAATGTGAATACTTTTGTTTTTTGAACAGATTGATAAGGACTTTTAATTTTTTTTTATAAGATCATTTTTATTGGATATAAAATGAGCCGTTACAAAGGATGGGAAAAGATGTGCCACGTAGCGAGAATCAGTTAAAACATTCAATGGGGTTTTTATTAGAGTCGGTAAACAATATAATGTGAATACTTTTGTTTTTTGAACAGATTGATAAGGACTTTTAATTTTTTTTTTTTTTTGTAGGTTGGGGCCTATTATGGCTGCCCATCTTTTTTTATTTTTATCTATGAAATAGGTGCATTTATGAGAGGATATTCAGAAATAATATTATTGATGATAAAGGAATTATTTTTGTAAGAAATTTTATAATTTAAGCTTTAAGGCTTTAAGCAAATACTAAATATGTATTTGCTCCACTCTTGACAAAGGTTAAAAGCTGGGACTAGCATAACAAAGGGTTATGAGCATTCACTGAGTGCCCAAGGCTGGGAACAGATGACGAAGGGTTAATACACCCGGCCTTGAGGCGTTCAAAGGCTTCCTTCTGACCACCTGTTTCTGAGAGCAAAGACTGTTGTTTCATGATAAGACTCCCTTTAGCGTTTCGCCAAAGCTATGTTATGGCTTCGGCGGTGGGAACTGTCTTTTATGCTTAAATGCTTTAATGTTTATCTGAAATGGCTACGTGCAAGTCAGCCTTATGCTCTATTCCCTAAAAATTATAAAACTGCGCAGTTAGATAATAAACTTTGTCAGTCCACTAGAGGCTGTCCCTGAGTGTCCTTTCCAGAGTGTGGCTCTCCAAGCCTTACGTACATTGGGCTGATCTTCTCTTTAGCCGTGGCTTAGAGGTCCCAATCTGAAAATGACAGTTTGGTCTCTGAGAGCTCGTTTAGCCTCAAGACTATGATTGTGTGCATTGTACAGGCCAACATTTTATGCCAGAGACTTGGCAGAGTGAGTTTGGACTGGAGCATGTCTGTGGCCGTGATCTAGACCCTAGAATTCCCTTTTGCACAGACAGGTTCTCTCAGCAACCCCTCCAGTCTCCATGTGAGCAAAGAGAGGATGGGGTGGGGGGGCGGTGATGAGTGGCTATAGGAAGGTGTGTGGAAGCCAGAGCATGACGCACTCCCAGGAGGGGAGGCAGAACCCTCGCGCTGTCACTGGCCCTAACCAGTGGTGCCTGGGGGTGAAATTTGCTGATAGGGACTGGAGGTGTTGCCTGAGTGATATAGAAGGAGGATTAATGACTTTCCCAAAGCGAAAGAAGGAAGGGATTAACCCATAGAACACATACCTGGGACCATCTAGGAAGGAACCAGGAGGCTTTTTTAAAATTTTGTATCATCTTGCCATAGCATATGGAATATTGTGCATGTATTTTTGTACTATATAGGCAACAAAGTCTGGTTAACAACAGGAACCTTGGAATTTCATGCCTAGGTTGAAATCCCAGCTCTGCAACTTTTTAGCCAAATAATTCAACTCTCTCCTTCATAAAATGGGAATGATGATTTTTCTTATCTCCAGGACTATTGTGTGAATGGAGATGTGTATGAAACACACAGAGGAATGCTGGCATAGTAAGCTCTGTTTTAAGTGCTTTACGTATGTTAACATTAACCCTTCATCCACACAAGATTCTACTATCATAAGTAAGAGTCACACAGCAAATCCCCACTGGCTATCTATTTTACATATCTATAGGTTTCCATGCCACTCTCTCCATTCATCCCACGCTTTCCTTCCTTCCAACATGTCCGCAAGTCTGTTCTCTCTGTCTGCATCTCCAATGCTGCACTGCAAATAGGTTCATCAGTATCATCTGTCTAGATTCCCTATATATGCATTAATATACCATATTTGATTTTCTCTTTCTGACTTTAAACTCTAGATTCATCCACCTCATTAGAACTGACTCAAATGCATTCCTTTCATGGCTGAGTCTGAGCGCCGAAGAATCGATGCTTTTGAACTGTGGTGTTGGAGAAGACTCTTGAGAGTCCCTTGGACTGCAAGGAGATCCAACCAGTCCATTCTGAAGGAGATCAGCCCTGGGATTTCTTTGGAAGGAATGATGCTTAAGCTGAAACTCCAGTACTTTGGCCACCTCATGCGAAGAGTTGACTCATTGGAAAAGGCTCTGATGCTGGGAGGGATTGGGGGCAGGAGGAGAAGGGGACGACCGAGGATGAGATGGCTGGATGGCATCACNAAAGCTGAAACTCCAGTACTTTGGCCACCTCATGCGAAGAGTTGACTCATTGGAAAAGACTCTGATGCTGGGAGGGATTGGGGGCAGGAGGAGAAGGGGACGACAGAGGATGAGATGGCTGGATGGCATCACTGACTCGATGGATGTGAGTCTGAGTGAACTCTGGGAGTTGGTGATGGACAGGGAGGCCTGGCATGCTGTGATTCATGGGGTCGCAAAGAGTCGGACACGACTGAGCGACTGAACTGAAAGATAGGTCACCATTATCTTCCAGATCTTTGTGTGTGTGCTGAGAAGTCTAAAGCTATTCTTTCCTCTTTTACACTCTGCAAGTTTTGAGGATCTTGTTTTTCTCCTAATGTTTAGAATTACCATGCTAAGAGTATCTTTTTTTTTCAGTTACTCTGCTAGGGATTCAGTGGGCTTAAGATTCATGTCTTTTGGTTCTGGAAAATGTTCTTGCATTATTTCTTTGACAGATTGCTTCTCATCACCTCCTTTTCTTTTTCTGGGACTCTTACTAATTAGATTTTGGATCTCCTGGTGTGATAAAATGAATGTTGATTCATTTACCAAATGCTTACATAGATGAATTACATTATACATTATTAAACTTGAAAGTTCTTTTATGAGAGGCACACCAAAATGGAGTGTCTTATAATGATAATATGGAATTTGTTAATACCAATAAGTGGTTAAAACCGAAACTATTGATATGCATGTTTTAAGAGTTTTAAATGTATGCATGGCTTATGCATAGTCATTAGTGGGCTACGGAAGCAGATGGGCCTGGGTTAAAATTTGGCTCTAAGGAATCCGCCTGCAATGCAGGAGATCCTGATTCAATTCTTCGATTGGGAAGATCCCCTGGAGAAGGGATAGCCTACCCACTCCAGTATTCTTGGGCTTCCCTTGTGGCTTAGCTGGTAAAGAATTTGCCCGCAATACAGGAAACCTGGTTTTGATCCCTCAGTTGGGAAGATCCCTTGGAGAAGGGAAAGGCTACCCACTCCAGTTCTGGCCTGGAGAATTCCATCAACTGTATAGTCGATGGGTTTATAGAGTAGGACACGACTGAGTGACTTTCCAACTCTTACTACCTGCCTAAATACTCTGAATCTGTTTCCACTGTCTGCAAACTGGGGATAGAAATGATACTTGCAATGTATATAATTGTGCTATTTAAAAGAAAAAATGTACTTAAAGATCTTTTCATAAAGCCTGCCACATAGCAGGTAGTCAATAAATAGTATATGTTGTTTCTAATGGAATGAGTTAAGGGAAAGTTGATGATGTTTAGAATACATTACCCACTAGAATTTGATTTCATAGAGAACTGCCATGTGGTTTTCTATAAACATCCTGATGTTACTTTGTAAGACATGAACGCTGGACAAAATGAGCCATTCACCTGATTTTGGAATAGCATGTCTTCTACTCATATCCTAGAAGAGCTCCTTCTGTTTCCATACCGATGAATAGCTCAAGAAGTTCTTTACCAAATTGTGTGATTTAGTCCACTAGTTACTTATCAACCTATGAAGGAAGACAGGCAACCAAAGGAAAAGCAAGAAAGATGAATCCAAACAGAAAATGTTGGTAAGATCAGAGTAGGAAAAACAGATATAGAAGATCCAAGACCAAAGGCAGGTGATGAGGAGAGACCTGAAAAATATCACTGGGTTAGAATGGTGCTTCGGTGAAATGGTTCTGCCAGTGTAATAAGTGGCCTTCCCTGGAATACTCCCAGAAGCAGTCTGATGATTCAGTCTTATTAGAGATAAAAATAAGAAGGTTGTTAGAGATGGAAGCACAAATCCATTATACAAGTTTTGATTGTCAAGGCCTACTTCATGTGCAGCTAAAACCAAGAGAGATATACATAAGTTACTCGTGGCTGCTACGTCCACAGTGTGTAGAACGATGGGTTTTCTTGGGAAGCATCTCGTTGACAGAAACAAATGTTAGTTTTTGTATCTATAGTCCATCCACTGCCTTAATTCTATTGTCTAGTTATCTAGCTTCCCTAGTTTACCATGTTCTCTCAGAAACTGAGAGAATGGAGAAACACAAACCATGCAGTTACTTCTGGATTCTGATTTAAAGTGTTGTGATGTTGACATCAACTCACCTGATCATCCTGGAGCCCCTATTATGGACTGAATGTTTGTATTCCCTCTAAAATCATATACTGAAATGCTAACACTATCTTAAAGTGATAGTATTAGGAGATGGCAACTTTGGGAGGTAATTAATTAGATCTCAAGGGTGAAGTGACCTCATGAATGGGGTAAGTGCCTTCATCAGAAGAGGTATGAGAGACATCTTTCTCTCTGCCATCTGGGGATACAAGGAGAATACAGCCATCTGTAAACCAGGGAGAGGACTCTCAACAAACGCCTATGTTGACACCCTGATCGCATAGTTTCAGCCTCCAAACTTGTGAGAAGTAAATGTTTGATTAAACCACCCAGCCTATGGGTGTTCTGTTAGTGTCTGAATTAACAGAGGAAACCCCTTAGGCATTTAGTCTCTACTAGGGTTCACTGGCAAAAGCAGTGAGCTTGGGATGACTAGAACTGTTTCACGCGTGTGGTTCTGCCAGTTGTCCTTGGGTAAGTTTCCTAACTTCTTGAATGCTACACTTTCCTGCACTGCGTGTGTGTGTGCTAAGTCACTTCAGCTGTGTAAGACTCTTTGTGACTCTGTAGGCCATAGCCGGCCAGGCTTCTCTGTCCATGGGATTCTCAAGGCAACAATGCTGAAGTGAGTTGCCATCTTCTTTACCACTAGTGCCACCTGGGAAGCCCACATTTTCCCGTATGTATAAAATTATTTTATTTATTTACCTGCTAGCTGGTTCTTAAGCCCTTTAGGTCAAGGACCCCTTGAGAATCTGATAGAAGCCACAGTTCATCTCCTCAGATCATCTGTTGTAGTATTAAAGATTAGCAAGGGGTAAAGTCACCCATGAAGATATCCTCTACAAATTACATTGGATTTCTAATTTATTTATCCAAAAATATAACATATTTGGGAAATGAACTGCCACCAAGAACAGAAGCAGCTTCAGTTGATCCCCATGTAGGTCCTCTTGGACCTAGGTTCCTAGGCCCTAGTAGAGGGCTATTTGTGCAAAATAGGATCTTACTTGATCCAAGAAGGAGAATGCTTGCTGTGCCACTTCGCTTTTATGCTGAGGGCTTGCTTCACCACTGATGAACTTACACGAACAGCCTGTGAGCTTCTAGGCAGGGAAAATTTTACAAAGAGCTAGTCCTTAATTCTTGAGTTACATGTCATCAGCTTGGCCACATCCTTACCTAAGGAGAAATCATAGTCAATGCCCTGATTTCCACCTCCAGCTTTCCCACATTTCAGAAAACAAACACACATACACATACACAATTTGGCACATAATTTCAGAGGGTTTTTAGATCCCCTTGCCCCCAATTAATCCCATGGACTCCAGGTTAAAATCTCTGATCTAGATAATCTTTATGAAGTGCCTGACCTCTAAAATGTTATTATTCTGAGCAAGACATTTTACTTATTACCAATATTCCCTCAGACTAAAGTGGGAGGAATGGTGGGTGGAATGAGCAACTTTCATCTTGTAGCTTTCAGACCAGCAATATAAGATTTTCTTTTTGATCTATTTCTTTTTCTATCTTGATGGTAAAATTGACAGAGTTTGGGGCTATCATGAAAAGTTCAGAACAACTTCATCTTTCACTCCTGTTCACATTAGAGAAGATTATGTCCCAGAATAATATTTCTGAAATCCAAGGTGAAAGATTTGAGGAGTCATTCTGTGCTGACTTCAGCTGAGAGTGGTATTAATGTCTTTACTGCAATCTATACCTCAACTTAACTTAACCTACTACTTTGTCTTGAGAGAAGCATGATATCCTCCCCTTCAATTTTCATCTGAAATTTCACCTTGACAAACTTTTATTTATCCAGAAATGGTTTCATGTTCATGGTCACCATCATTATCACTTCATTTAATACTATTCAACGAAACACCTAGTGAATCCCTTGCTGACCTGTTTAGTCATTCATTTCAAAAATAATTTATGGGAATGGGTAACATTTACTAAGTATGTACTGTGTGCTAGCCATTCTGCTAAGCCCTTTGCAAATTCCATTTCCTTTAATCCTGTTTTGATTTCACCTTTTCAGGGATCTGGAAGTCATCTTCTGCTTTCTCATGGTTTTGGAGCAGTAGATCATAGCTGTTTAAGGAAGTGATGATTTTCGTGTCCCTAAAATCTTGATGTTACTCCTGCTGCTGCAGTTACTGCTGGGGTTAGTGAGAACCTGAAGCCAAGGATGAGGCCAGTAGCAGCTGGGAGGGAGGAGCACTGGGCTTCTGAGTACTAAGGGAGGTAACCACTCTAACTACCAAGAAAGGATCCTAGAAACCCTTGGAAGTGGAGAAGGATCACAGAGCACCTCCTGAGTAGCATATTTAGTAATGTCTGCTTTACTACATTTCCTCTTCATTTAACTATGTGAGATGGGTGTTATTACCTCTGTCTGCAGAGGCCTGATGCTCAGACAGGGCCCCTGGCTAATGTATGTGGAGGTGGGATTCTAACTAAGCAGGTTAGCCTTTAAAGCTAAAATTGCCTCACAATGAAGAAGAAAGAAAAGGAAAGAGAAAGGTGTAGAGAGGAGGAAATCATGCTGTCACTAAAGCAAATTGGACCCCAGAAGTTGAGACTGATGGACAAAATCTGATCTGCTGCTCAGAATCACTCACTTAGATGCTTCTGGGTTCACAAAAGGCTAGGTTTATTCCCTGAGAGGAAACACTGGAAGACAAGTAGCAAACAGACAGATAAGCAAACAATATGTTTGCTCATTTGACCAGAATGCTCCTCTTTCAACTGTTTTAGATCATGAGCTGCACTCTCTCATCATATGTCCTATCAACCATTTTAAGCAGCTGATCATATTCATTTTTCAAAATGCATTTGAATCTTATTTTACTTACCTTAAGGGTTTAATCACATATATCCAAGGTATTAAAAAGCCTAACTAAGCTAGTTTCTGAAAATTCTGTTACTCTTCGCAAAGGAATCTCGCCAAGTGGGGAGACTCTTGCTATCGTAATTTAGCGTCTTTAAATCAGAGCGAGGAGAAATCATTTTAATTAAGGAAAACCCCTATGTCTTCCCCAACAGCTGGTTTGCTTGCAAGTAAGAAAGCCTAAAAATGAATCAGAGAAAAATGGGTTTGCACAATTTCTAAAATAACTTGATATATTTAGAAGTGTGACTCTGTGTGTGTGTTTTTGTGCAAATGTAGAAAACCAGAGAGCTTGTGTGAGAGTCTTAACCATGTAATCTTCAGAATCTTCAAATATCACATGCAATACGTGGCATAGTTCTACTGTTCTCCATGTAATGCTCAATTATGCCTGTGTGGGAGATCCGTATTGCCATTGCAGTGTATGAAACTATGGATTTAAAGTTTTAAATTCAGGAAATAGAGCTGCTGTATGTGCCAAGACAGTAAAGAGGTTATCTTAGGTATATGGTAATGTGAGACTAAATTTCAATGAGAAAACAGTACTTTAGAGAAGTGCTTTTTGTAGACAGATGTGTGCACCTTTTTTTCCTCTCTCTAATCTGTGATGTTATTTGATGGTTTGGCCACAGAACAACAGGTGGTACCTAATGTTAAAAGCCGGAAAGCAGTTACTATGGAAACCAGATGCAAATTTAGATCTCTGCGTCCAGTCTTTGCTGCATATAGAAAAAAAATGTGTTATACCAGAAATGAAAAAAACTGAAATATGATTCACATCTATGTCTTCTGAGTCTTAAAATATCTACTAAATACTATGAGATATTGAGTAAGTTACAGCTTCTTAGCCTCAGCTTCCTATAAAATCTGTAAGAATGATGGAATCATAGACCACTTCTAAGATCATTACATTTCTGCATTTGTTTCCAAATTCACTTTTCTAAGTATATTGTGTAAAATAAGAGCAAATCAATTTTTTAGAATACATGAAATTATACAAATGTATATATAATGAAAATGGTATTTAAAATACTACATGCTTCCTAAATAGAATTTACAAAACATAGAAAAATGAAAGAAAAAAAGTTCAATCACTCATAGTGCCAAGACTCAGAGAAAACAGCTGCAAATATTTTTATATCTTCCCTTTCAGTCTTCTTTTTATATAATGACTGCATGGGGTGGTGCAGTGGTTAAGACTCCGCCTAACAATGCAGGAGATGTAGAGATGCAGGCTCAGTCCCTGTCTTGGGAAGATCCCCTGGAGGCGGGAAACGCACTGCACTATTCTTGCCTGGAAAATTCCATGGACAGAGGAGCCTGGCGGGCTATAGTCCATGCAATTGCAAAGAGTTGGACATGACTGATCACTCACACAACGACAAATCAATGCACGTTAGGTCATTTTGTATGTACATATACTACAAATACTTTGTCTTTTTTTTCTCATTTAACATAAACCAATACACTCCAATACACTCAAAATGCTTCATAAGTGTCATTTTAATGACCAGCACAATATATGGTCAGATGGATAGACCTTAAGGTATTTCCCTGGAGAAGGAAATGACAAGCCAGTCCAGGATTCTTGCCTAAAGAGCTCCACGGACAAAGGAGTCTGGTGGGCTATGGTCTGCGGGGTTGCAAAGAGTTGGACACGACTGAGCAACTAACCCACTAAGGTATTTAATTTTTGGGGGTTTTTGAACAATTAAGATATTTGAAATTTTTTATTATAAATAGCACTATAACGATGGAATTTGTGAATAAACCATATCCACATTTCAGATACATGCCTATCAGTAAAGTAACTGGGTAAAGAGTATAATAACTAGATAAATATATATTGCTTTTGAGATTTTATATGCATATATAGGCATTTATTTTCTGTATACATATGTGTGTGTGTGTGTGTATCACTCAGTCACGTCCGACTCTTTGCGACCCCATGGACTGTAGCCCACCAGGCTCCTCTGCCCATGAATTCTCCAGGCAAGAATACTGGAGTGGGTTATCATTCCCTTCTCCAGGGGATCTTCCCGACCCAGGGATCGAGAACCTGGGTCTCCTGTACTGCAGGCAGATTCTTCACAGTCTGAGCCACCTGGGAAGCCCTATATATTATTTATATTTATATATTTATATTTATATGGGCTCTCCATATAGATATAGGAGAGAGAAAGACTTCTCCAAGTTACAAGTGACAGAAAATCAGTTAAAACTAACTTTAAAAGAGGGTTTAAACAATGTTACGACTAATACTATCTAACATTTACTGAGCACATCCTATATATCAGCCAGTGTGTAAGTACTTAATATTACTCATTCATTTACCTCTCAGAGCATTCAGTAGGGAAGTACCATTCAGTTCAGTTCAGTAGCTCAGTCGTGTCCGACTCTTTGCTTCCTATTTTACTACTTTCCTATCTCTTGCCTCTGCTCGCCTCTGTATGGCTGCACCTCCAGGCAGGTTCACTCTCCTTCTCTCTAACTGCTCCGGATAGATTCACATCTTCTCAAACCCAAGTCATAGGATGAATCTTTCCTCTTTTCTAGTTGCTCAGACAAAAATTCCAGAATTGGCTCTGGATCTGAAGTCCTGGCTTGACCTTGGCCCCATTCTTATCCTTAACCCAGTTACTAGGCTACTGTGAGACTCTGATTAGCCAGACCAAGTCGGGGTGGAAATCACTTCTCTAGGCAAACCAGGTACTGCTATCAAAAGCAGAGTGATGGAAAGCAGAGAGTTAATTCCAGTACAGCAGCCAATTCCACTACAACGAAGACTCAGAAATTTTGAGTACATTCAGGGAAGGGAATAGTGGCAACAAACTTTCTGGAAGAAAAATATCTTTCTGTTTCCAGCTTCTAAGAAGTAGTGATTATTCTTTTTCACACTTACAGTACAGAGTACTGGTTCTAGCCTAAAAGCACTCTTCAGATGCCAGACATACCTAGGATAAATGTATTCATTTACATTCAAAATTAAAATATATATGTAAAAAAGACATTTAACTAAACCCAAGTAGATTCACTTATTTTCCAACTTAAAGCACATGCCATTATTTTCCTCAACTTTTGTAGTATGTTCAAGAAATTAGCCAGTTAAACAGCATTTTTCCCAGCTATAAGACAAAAATACAAGGTTTCTTTGATGATTTGCCAGTGTTTGAGGGTATAATGTAGACTGTAGCTGTTCTGCAATTAGAATAATCATCCACAACTTAATGGCTGCAGTATCAATTGCGTTTACCAAGTATGCCTGTTTATTTATCTTACTATTATTTTTTGCTATGTAATGGAGATAGTGTAGGATAGGAGAGAAAAGATGTCTGAACTGTACATGGATTGCCATGGAAACAGCAGCTGACCAATCAATGGAGCGCACTCAGAACATATGCCTTCTCTTTTCGACATTCTTGATGAATTGATGTCCTGATATTGAATCCTTTTGGCCCTTATGCCAGTTGCAGTGAGAGGTTCTTTTTTTTTTTTTTTTTGACATCTAAATATTTGACAGACACCTGTTATAAAAAAATTTAGATGTATACATTTTTAATCTTAAGATTTTTAATCTCTATGTACATACACCCACACAGGCAGTTTTTCCTTACTCCAAAACATTCCCCAAATTTCTCATATATTCTCCTTTCCCAATCATTTAACTCAACATTTCCTCACATCTGCTTGTCATCCACTTGTCTCCACCCTCCCCACCTTAACATCCTAAAACACCATAGTCTAGTTGGCATAGAGCAATTTTCACATTATCAAGAAATATCAATGTGTAAACATGAGACTGTTTAAAACTCTTTTCAATATTAGATGTAATAAAAAGACCAAGTGAAAATATATTAAGAGGAACAGCTACAAAAGGGTCACCCACCAGAAACATGAAAAAATCAATTTCATATTTCTCTACTGAATTAAGAAAATAAAAAATTTATCTGCTTCTTAGGAAAGCTTGGGAAAAATGCATGAAGGAAAGTTAAGTCCTTGGGGGCATAGTCTATTTTATAAAAATGAGTAAATTTTATTTTGCAATAATTTGCCAGTTCTGAGACTAGTTTCACTGATTAGAAAGTGTAAATTTCTCTTCAGTGGTGAATGCTTGATCTGCAGAAAAGTTCAGGTTTCTGGGTCTTAAATGAATCTCTTGTGGAGTGACATGTTCTCTACAACAGCTTCTGTGAGCTGGAAAGAGTATGCGCCTTGATGATAAAGACAAAATCAGGCCCTCCGGTCTTTGCTGTTGTTGCTGCATAAAGATTTGAAGAGCTGACTTCCACTGAGTAGACTGAACTATAAACAGTGGCTGCTGACATTTAAACCTGTCTCCAGATCACACAGTCAATCTGTGATGAGAACTGAGCACAAGTCTTAGGACCCCTTACTGTCCAACTCATTCACTGGGAGAACAATGGTTGGTTTGCTAATATACTAATGCTCTTAATGTTTGGGCTCACTAAAGAATTAAACATCGTGAAAAGCAATTCTTTTTGTATATAAACCAGGCTTTAAAAGTGTTCAATATTTACCTCCCTGACCATGTGCAGGATTTTTTCTAGGATCTTGGGATATATCAATGAATAAAGAAGGCTTTCCTGACCTCATGGGGCATACATTCTAGCAGAGCAGGCAACCAAGAATGACATATTAAGCATATTGTAGATAATATGCTAAAAAGTGAATGTTTCTGTGAAAGTGATCAGTAGCCTCTTGATTACGAAAAACTTGTCTTTTTTGATTCCCTCAAACATTATATTGTTGACCCTATCCTTCTCCATCTGTTTTTTGAATGCCTGGGCATTGTGGTGGGTGCTAGGGATCCAACAGAGCACATGACACTTTTTACTTTTCCCTTCTCCTCTAGCACTTATTTCACTTTTTAAAGCCACTGATCACTTCCTCTATCTCTTCAGCAGGCCCTTTCTCTTCTGTGTGCTCCATGAAGACCAGATGTCTACTTCTACGAGGTTTTATCTGCTGTCCTCTCCTTGAGCTGCACATTTCTTTTTTTTGGTAATCTCACTGTGTACCTTCCACTATACATGAATTGATCCACATCTTGCTCAGTAATTCATTCGTTCATGTCTTCATTTGATAAATATCTACTGAGCATTTACTATTTTCCAACCAGCCATTACACTAGGAGCTGAGAATTTAAGAATGGATAAGAAGCACCTGGTCTCTACCCTCATGGAGATTGCAATCTGGTGGAGACGGCAGACAAAAAGTAAGTAAAGAAGCAGATGAATAAAAATAACCATACACTTGTGACAGTTTCCATGAAAGAAACCAACAAGAAGAGAATAAGAATATAGGAAACCTACTATGAGATGGGATAGTCAGGGTGGGTTCAGAGGAAGTGAAATTTGTGAAGAAACAGAATGATGATAAAGAAGAAGCTTTGTGAGAATCTTCAGAAGAACACCATTGCAGGCAAAGGAATTAGCATGAGCTAGGTGGAACCTAAAGAACCTGCCTGCCAATGCAGAAGACCCTGGTTCAATCCCTGGGTCAGGAAGATCCTCTGGAGGAGGGCATGGCAACCCTCCAGTATTCTTGCCTGGAGAATCCAGGACTGTATCCAGAATCCAGTATCCTCCTCCAGAATCCAGAGGAGACTGGTAGGCTACAGTCCATAGGGTCACAAAGTGTCAGTCACGACTGAAGCCACTTGCCACACATGCAGGGTGGGAGAACCTTGCTGGTCTCCCTGAGTGGGTGAAAATGAACGCTGGAGAGAGCAAGGTGAATTTGTTTGAAGAGAAACACAATAACTAGAATATGCAAGATCCTGAAGTCCTGAGAAAGAATTTGGATTTTATCCTTGGTAGAGCTGGAAGATATTGAATTATTTTAAGGAAAGGTTTAGTATAATATGACTCTTTGTTTTTCTTTTGGCTACATGGTTTATTAATTCCCAACCAGGGATCCACCTGGGCCCCAGCAGTGAAAGTGCCAAGTCCGAACCACTGGACCAGGAAGATCCCAAATTTGACTCATTTTTTCACCATTGCTACAAAAAGGAAAGTGAAATTACAGGTGTGAAGACAAGAGGATGGCTCTCACTTGAAAAAACACAACCCAAAGTCTTTCCCACCTGGTAGATTTTGCCTGAAGCTCCTTTAAAGGGAAACACAATTTTTAACCACAAATAGCATTAACATCATTGCAACAAATGAAAATACCCAAGAAAGGAGGCGAAATAACCAATGCAATTCCTGGCAACATGTTAGCTTAAATTTTCTGCATATTATTTTTACATAAAATGCAATGTGAATACAGTTGGCCCTTGAACAACCAGAGGTTAGGGGCACCAACCCTTTATGCAGTAAAAAATCTGAATGTAACTTATAGTCAGCTCTTCATATCCGCTTTCCTCTATATACATGATTCCATGCCCTTGGATTCAAACAACCTTAGACTGTACGATACTATACTGTTTGTTACTGAAAAAAATCCACATGTACGAGGACTTATGTGTTTCAAACCCTTGTTGTTAAAGAATCAACTGCATTTAATTCTAAAGTTTATGCAGAATAAAGTCAGATTCAGAAAGAAGTTGAACATACAAGTATTTCTTGTCCTGAAGGACTGAAAATATTTGTGTTTTTAATCACTGCTGTGTATACAGCCTGACATATAATTGATTGACTACTGTTCAGTTGATGGAAAATGAATTTTTTTATTGCATCCTGTTTCCATTTTTTTCTATTTTTAAATGAAAGATTTGTTCTAAAGTTTTGTCAGCATTACTAAGTGAAATAGTGACACAGACTTGATCGTTTGGAATCCAATTGTCCTAAAACTATTCTGGTTATTAAAAGAAGATATTAGAAATGATTGATTACTTGGACACATTTTAAGCAATGAAAACATCTGAATAACAATTGTTATTCCTCCATTTAATTAGGAGTTTTTAGTGTTGTGCTAGATTGATAATCTCAGAATTTTTTTGAAAAAAAATCTAGGTTGTGATTTTCCTTAACTGTATGCTACTCACAAAGAGAAACACCAGAATTGTACTTCATTCATTCACCCATTCAGTTAGTCGCTAATAAGAGACCTAGAAAGTTAGCTCTGGGCCATGAGATTTTGCAGTAGTGAACAAGAAACCAAATGAAAGCTCTCATAAACTCGGTTTCTAGTGGAGAAACAATAAAACAAATAATAAATAGCATGAGATAATGATAAGTAACAGGAGAAAACATGAAATAAAGCAGGAGAGGGAAATGGGGAAATCAAAAGTTGCAATCTGAGAGGGGTCAGGGGAAACCTAAGAAGGTGGCATGGGAGAAAAAGCAAAAGGAGATAAGGAAGTAAACCCTGATGCTATCCAGAGGAAAGACTACTCCAAGCAAAGGAAACAACAGCACAAATGCCCTAGTCTGGAATGTGACTGGAATATTCAAGAATTAATCCTGTGAAACAATGAGAAGACAGTAAGAGGAACCAAAGGAATTTATAACCATTCTAAAGACTTTCTCTTTAGGGAGCAGTATAAGAAGCTGGCTTTCCTGGTGGCTCAGACAGTAAAGAATCTGCCCAAAATGCAAGAGACCTGGGGTTTGATCCCTGGATCAGGAAGATCTCTTGGAGAAGGGAATGTCTACCCACTCCAGTATTCTTAACTAGAGAATTCCGATACAGAGGAACCTGGCAGGCTATAGTCCATGGGGTTACAGTCAGACATGACTGAGTGACTAACACTTTCACTTTCAAGAAGCACTTGGAAAATTCAGAGTAAAGTGACATGATCTGACTTCTATTTTCATACGTGATTACTTGGTTGTTGTACTGAGAATAAACCATAGCTGGTGAAGTGGGGAGGTCAGAGCTAAGAGACTATTGTAATAATTCAAATGAAATCTGTGGGGTGAAGACCAAAGTGGAAAGTGATGAGACATGGTCAGATTCTGAAATACTTCAAAGTCAGAGCCAAGATTTACTGATGAATTTGTTGTGGTGTGAAAAGAAGTCATGATGACTTCAAGGGTCTGAGTCTGAGCACGTAGAAGAATGGTGTTATTTATTCAGATGGAGAATCTATAGGCACTTCAAGTGAAAGTGAAGTCGCTCAGTCGTGCCCCACTCTTTGCGACCCCATGGACCATAGCCCACCAGGCTCTTCCGTCCATGGGATTCTCCAGGCAAGACTACTGGAGTGGGTTGCCATTTCCTTCTCCAGGGNGAAGTCATGATGACTTCAAGGGTCTGAGTCTGAGCACATAGAAGAATGGTGTTATTTATTCAGATGGAGAATCTATAGGCACTTCAAGTGAAAGTGAAGTCGCTCAGTCGTGCCCCACTCTTTGCGACCCCATGGACCATAGCCCACCAGGCTCTTCCGTCCATGGGATTCTCCAGGCAAGACTACTGGAGTGGGTTGCCATTTCCTTCTCCAGGGATCAAACCCAGGCACTTAAGTGTGGGGGAAATAACTAGAATCTGAGTTTTGGAAACGATGATTTTGAAATGCCTACTAGACATCCACATGGAGAGGTTGAGTAGGCAAGTAGATATACAAGCTTGGCATTCTGAGGAAAGCTCCAAGCTAGAGACAGGACATCAGGAATGATCAGTATATAAATGGCATTTTAAGCCAGCAGACTCAATGAAATTGCCAGCAGAGAAGTGAGGATAGATGGAAAAGTGAAGAGGTCCAAGACCTGAGCCTAGAGGCTCTCAAAATTTAAGAGTTTGGTGATGTGAGATAAAACCAGCAAAGGGGGTAGGGGATGTGTGACTAGTAAGACTGGAAGAAAACCAAGAAAACATGGTGCTCTGATAACCAAAGTCAAAAAAGTATTTCGAGGAGGTCAATAACGTGGAAGTCACTGACAACCTTGATGAAAGCAGCTTCTGTACAAATGTGAAGAAAAACCTACCTAGGATGAATTTGAAGAGTAGATAGGCAGAGAGAGAAGTGAGGCCAAAGGACATATTTTGTTGTTGTTGCTGGGGTGGGAGAAATAGCATCATTTTTATAAGCTGCTAAGAGTAATCTAATAGCAAGGAGAAACTGTATCCTCCAGTAGAGAAGAAAAAAAAAAAAAACAAACCATAGCTAATGTACCAAATGGAAGGTTAACCTTAGGAACATGGACCAGAGTAACAAGAACAAAAACAAACAAAATGCAGAGTGCGTGGGTTCAGGTTTTAGCAGTTGGCTCAACATGCTGGTAGAATCTTGTAGAAGTTCTGATTACTTCTGTTTTTTCAGTGACCTAGGAAGCAAGGTCATGAGATGTGACCAAGGTTGGGGGAGAAGGTGGTAGAGATTGGGGGAAAAGGTATGAAATAGCCTTCTTGGAAAGTAAGATAGTGTACAGAGCAGGGAAATAGGGGTAGTTTTACAAACTTGCTTGAGCACATGATCAAGCATTTTGTTTGTTTTTCTTTCGTCGCATTCAGCTGCAGGAGTGTAGATAAGGAGGCAATAGAGAATGAGAATAAACTGGCAATGCAGTTTTGTTAAGTTGCTATCATGACAAAGAAAGAGGGGCAGATGAGTTGAGGATACAAGCAAGTGTACACATTCTAATGATGAACTGTAGAATTTAATCTGTGTAAGGAGAGAAGTGTGGACCCAAGAGGGGTGAGAAACAGTAAAATGTGGCCTGATCTAGTGATGGCCAAGACTTGCTGCAGTCAGATTCCAGAGTCATTTGGAGCTCCAGTTAGCACATAGTACTTATACAGGTTCTAGAGGCAATGAGCTGCAAGGATAAAAAGTGGTATTGGCAAGGTCTGAGAGTGAAATGAAAGGGAGGTCAATCAAGAAACCAAAATGAGGGAATTTGGATTGTCTAAGTGGATATTAAAATTATCAAGAATTATGACAGGAATAATGTGGAGGATAATGACAGCATTCCAAGAACTAAAAACCTCCAAAGAACTTGTTTAGAGGTTAAGTGGGTAGAAGAGAATGAAAGCTGCTATCTAATTTGTATCTTCTCCTAAAATATCTTCTACTCAACTGTCCACTAAGCTCTTTCAGGCATGGTCATGGCGTATTTACATCTTGAACACAGTGTAAAGTTGCATGCATGAGGCTCAGTATCAGAATATAACTTGAGTAGATACAAAATACTTTATGATGTGTGCAAATGGCAAGAGTATATTTGATTATGCATTCTGAAAATGTACTCAGAGCTTCTAAAATGAACATGTTTCTACCTGTACAGAACAGCAGCAATAACGATGATTAGTATGGCAACTATTGCCATAACAAATGAAAAGGCAGTTCCTTTCATGACTGAATTGAGCCTTTAGACTTTTGCCAATGGCACAATACTGCTTATTAATCAGTTAAACCTATTATTATCTACCTTACCTATGGTTCACATAGCATGGAGCTTGCCAATTAGCATTTTAAAATATTTAAGGTATAGGTAGTGACCCTGATTGCCAAAGGTTATTTTATAAGAAGATATAAGAGGTGGTCCAATGACAGTTTATAAATATACTTCTCTAAATGCTAGTTATGGTGGATTACAGAACCTTGCACATGAAATAAAATATGGAAAAAACAATATATATTTAACAAATGCTATCCACCCTATAGCATAATTATGGCTGACTTTTACATTCAATTTCTTGATCCCAAGACTACCTCAATTCAGTTAATTTTACATTCTTTGCTATAATCATTAAGACAAATTTAACAGTTTTTGTTTTAAATGCTTTTCCAATAACAAGAAGTCTTCATTCATTCCCAATGGAAATCTTACTGGAAAATTCCTCCTGACATTAACATTATTGCTTCTTTGTCATACAAAAAAACTCTGTGGCAATATCATTATTCTTCTAATGGCAGAGTCTCTCAGACTGAATACTGAAGAAGAATTCGGTTTTAATCAATACTTATTTAGTAAATCTGATGATCAGATTGGTGGTATTGTTTTAGCTGAGTATTCATGTTCAGTTCAGTTGAGTCACTCAGTT
>SJYX01024515.1:63233-90792 GCA_006410675.1 Oreotragus oreotragus
CCAGACAGCCATTTTGCTTTTTTGCATTTCTTTTCCATGGGGATGGTCTTGATCCCTGTCTCCTGTACAATGTCACGAACCTCATTCCATAGTTCATCAGGAACTCTATCTATCAGATCTAGGCCCTTAAATCTATTTCTCACTTCCACTGTATAATCATAAGGGATTTGATTTAGGTCATACCTGAATGGTCTAGCGGTTTTCCCTACTTTCTTCAATTTGAGTCTGAATTTGGTAATAAGGAGTTCATGATCTGAGCCACAGTCAGCTCCTGGTCTTTTTTTGCTGACTGTATAGATCTTCTCCATCTTTGGCTGCAAAGAATATAATCAATCTGGTTTTGGTATTGACCATCTGGTGATGTCCATGTGTAGAGTCTTCTCTTGTGTTGTTGGTTTGCTATGACCAGTGCATTTAATTGGCAAAACTCTATTAATCTTTGCCCTGCTTCATTCCACACTCCAAGGCCAAATTTGCCTGTTACTCCAGGTGTTTTTTGACTTCTTACTTTATCATTCCAGTACCCTAGAATGAAAAGGACATCTTTTTTGGGTGTTAGTTCGAAAAGATCTTGCAAGTCTTCCTAAAACCGTTCAACTTCAGCTTCTTCAGCATTACTGGTTGGGGCATAGACTTGGATAACTGTGATATTGAATGGTTTGCCTTGGAGAGGAACAGAGATCATTCTGTCATTCTTGAGATTGCATTCAAGTACTGCATTTCAGACTCTTGTTGACTATGATGGCTACTCCAGTTCTTCTAAGGGATTCTTCCCCACAGTTGTACATATAATGGTCATCTGAGTTAACTTCACCCATTCCAGTCCATTTTAATTCCCTGATNTTGGAGAGGAACAGAGATCATTCTGTCATTCCAGCGCACTGAGCTGTGAGCTGGCACACTGAGTTCAGCTGAGAGGAGCTACCCCGCGTCTGAGGGGCAGCGGCACACACCCGAGGCCAGGGCTGGTGGCCGGGAGGAGCAACCCGAGGAGCAGTGGCTGTGCAAGGGAGGGCCTAGAGGAGCTATCTCACGTTGAAGGTCAGGAACAGTGGTGTTAAGGAGATACCCCTCATCCAAGGTAAGGAGCAGCGGCTGTGTTTTGCTGGAGCAACCGTGAAGAGATACCCCACACCCAAGGTAAGAGAAACCCAGGTAAGATGGTAGGTGTTGCAAGANTGTTGTTTTTGGTCTGGCTCTGTCTCTTTATTCTTTCTGGAGTTATTTCTCCACTGATCTCCAGAACGTACTGGGCGCCTACCCACCTGGGGAGTTCATCTCTCAGTGTTCTATCTTATTGTCTTCTCATACTGTTCTTGGGGTTCTCAAGGCAAGAATGCTGAAGTGGTTTGCCATTCCCTTCTCCAGTGGACCACATTCTGTCAGAACTCTCCACTATGACCCGTCCATCTTGGGTGGCCCTACATGGCATGGCTCACAGTTTCATTGTTTGGCTCATAGTTTCATTCATTTTGGTACATACACATTTATTGCCCTAGGACTTCTCTCCTTTGTGAAAGACATGGTGATGTTCAGCGGTAAGTTTCAATTCAAATGTGGATGCCTTGGTTTTTTTTTTTTTACGAGCTTGTCTATATCGTAGCTACTGAAAATGTGATCTGTAGCCTTCCTGGGTATCATCTGGGATCCAGTTAATGACACCCCACTGACACTTAATGAAATAGTCTCTACCCCAATCTACTGAAACAGAATCTGCATTTGAATAGGTTCTCCAGGCCATGGGGTCACAAAGAATCCAACATGACTGAATGACTGGATGACAACAACCTGAGTACTTATATGAACATTAGATTTTGAGAAGCTTTGATCTTTGTGATTTCCTTAGTATATGTAGAATAATGGAAGAGCAATACAGGAAAACCATACAATAGACATTCATAACATTCTTATGTTTATTCAGCATATAATATTTGAGTATGTTGTATGCACCATTCCCTCTGCCAAGAGCTAAGGACACAGCTATGAATAAGTCAGACTATACTGCTGTATGTATGGAAGTTTCTAGGTATGTAGATACTTTAGCTATGGGCCCCTCACTGTAACAGGTAACATAGGATTGCAAGAGAAGTGTAATTCATTTTGTCCAATACTTATAAACAATTAGTATATGTGTAAGTGCTGTAGGAGCTACATGGATTGGTGTAGGCACTGCCCACAGGAAGTTTACATATAGCGGCAAGAAAGTTCCCAGCTCTTAAAACCCATTTAAGTTAATAAGATGTACATACACAAAGTAGTTTGGGAATAATACAAATATAATCAATTGTATTATGTGAATTACAAATGGTATTGAAATTAAAAGAGGGGAAATGTGCTTCAAGTATTGGTTAGTCGAAAAGTTCATTTGGAGTTTTTCATAAGATGTTCCAGAAAACCCTGGATAAGCATTTTGACTAACTTAATAATACTTAGATTAGGTTCCAGGATGAGACCTGAAATGGCTATTGAAAAGCAAAGCATATTTATGGTAGTCTTGAAGAAGGAAGAATTTTCAAGTAGATAGTTTTTTAAAAAATTAAATAAATCTAGATTTGGAAATTTGGAAACCATTGAGTTTCTTTATAAGAATATATGCAGTTGAATACATTAGGAAACAAACTGGGAGAGAGACCCGTATCTAGATTACAGAGTAAAGGATTAACCTAGTGAAATGTGGGATATCAAACTAGTGGCATAAAGGAATAGCTCATTTCTCTACAGGGTATTTTCGCATGGACAGAGGAGACTGGTGGGCTGCAGGCCATGGGGTTGCAAGGAGTCAGACACGACTGAACAACGAACACTTCACAGGGGCTTGAAGATGTCTGACTCACATCTGCAGTTGTACTAAGGTCCAGCCTAATGGAAAGACAGAGGTTTAGAGGTCAGAAGACCTGAAATTTATGTTTGGGAGTTCGTGTAAAAAAATAAATAAATACAAAAAAAAAAAAAAAAATCTTGCCCAAGTAATACTGTAGTAATGAACATCACAGTCCTCACCTCTTTTTCTTAAAAGAGAATGATTTCATTTCTGCCACTGTCTCAGCAAACATATGACAACCCCCAGGCCATGTCCTTCACCCCTCCCCACCAGAGAATTTCATACATTCAGCATGACTGTCTCTCATGGAGCTTGAAAATTGAGATGATATGTCTTTCTGACATGGTTGCTTACAAAGCCTCACCAAGTACCTACAACAATCTTGAGTCCTGAATCTTCCAGGATAATTCTGTTTTCAAATATTCTGTCTCAAAGCTTCTCAAAGTATATTTTTTGTTCAAAGCAATCAAGTGGGGAATAATGAGCTTTGAAACCAGATAGATTTGAACCAGAGTACAAATCATCAATTACTAATCTTCTCTGAGACTTAACTCCATGTTAGTAAAATGAAGATAATATTTACTCTATAGAATTGTCATAAAGATTATAGATAATGTATGTAAGGCCTAGCACAGTACTACGCAAGGAGTAAGCCCAAATAAAAGGTGGATTGTATTCCCATATACAGCTACATAAAGTAGATGCTTTGTATATACGTATACATGTGTATTTTTCCCTGTAACCACTTTATCTCTGCTATAATTTTCCATTCAGTGGTGTTCAGTGCTCATTCACTTTCAATGAGGGTTCTATTCACTTTTCAACATCCTTTTCTTTACTCCTTTTCACTCTGTACATCAAATCTGTCATGAAAAGGTCACACATGCCATGAATGAAGGTTACGAAGCCTCTGTAGCAGTATCTCTCCTCCTTCACCTACTCACGACCATCTGTGCCCCTAAGAAAGAAACTACAGTCTAAGCATAGCTAAATTAGCTTGATGCTTTCTTTCTCTATTTCTCTTTTTTATGGGGCATGAGAATAAAATTTTATTTATGGTAAGTGCTCTATAAATTAAATAGGTGAATGACCATCTAGTAACACCATTTTCATTTATTAATTCATGGACCAAAGTTGGCCTCCTGCTCTGTGTCAGTCACTGTAATACTCATGAGGTGCCAAAAAAACAATTACACACCTTTGCAAGTTCACATTCCAGTGAGAGAGTCAGATAAATACAATACAATGTGAAAAGATTTATAATTTAGTTAATTCTAGCTGCTATAACAAAAAAAATGTGCATAATGGTTCTAATATGATAAACGTTTCTCATTCATATAAAGTCTGAACTGGGTGGCTGATCAGAGGGCAAATTCTCCTTGAAGAGATAATTCAGGGGCCCTGGCTCATTCCTTCTCCTAGGCTATACCATCTCCTAAGTCTAGTGGTTACCAGCAGAAAGGAAATAGCAGGAAGCGGCATGTGCAACCCTTCTGTTCACATTCCATTGGCTGTAAGGCAGTCAAATAGCCATGCTTAACTGCAAGGGAAACTGAGAAATGTTGCCATGCTCTATGCCCAAGAAGAAAAGGAATCAGATGTGATGATCAGTTGGTCAGACTCGACCACCAGAGATAAGTCTAGAGTACTGCTGGATGATGACTTTCTGAATTTGTGCAAAGTTTTTGAAGTCCTTGCCAGGAGTAACGGTAGAGGTACGGTGGGTGGGAAGTATCATAAGGTTACTTTCATTCAAAAAAGATATATTAAATACTTAAATCCTGCCAGTCATTATATTATATATTAATCAGAATAATCAGCTGCTGCCTTCAGGGAATTTATAGACTAGAATCTTGAACCAGGAACCTCAGCATCACCAGAGAGGTTACAGGAGATTCACACCAAATGAATCAGAGGTGATTCATATGCATATGAAAGTTTGAAAAGCACTGGTCTAGGGCTTTTTATAGGTACCTCTCTCAGTTTTGAGTCTTATAGATTTGTAAGAGCCCTAAATTTCACCAGGAGGAAAGCCTGCACATGAGGTTGGTAGGCATGGGAAGGGCTGCTGAGGAGAAAGGAACTGATTGGAAGCCCAGGGTAGAGCATTAAGGGTGGGTTAATTGGGCTTTCTGGACGGGACGGCAATACCCACACACCAACTCATCAAGGTCCTCACAAAGATCTATGTTACACTCATCTACACTATTCCATGGGATTATTTATGTGTCCCCAGATGTAATATTGTAGCTTAATCTTCACACACTTGAAAATTATAAGCATTTATGAAACTGATGAATTATAAGGGTTTTCTCTATACTGGCAGAAGAAAACCCCTTTTATGAAAAGCAGTTGCTCAGTAGTCCTGCCCTGAATATTCTGTATCTGAATGTAAAATCGAAAACATAAATGCTGAATAAAACTATGCTTCAGTAAAACTTTTTTAAGTTTAAAAAAATAAAATTTCATGTTTCCTAGTGCAGACAGGTGTATGGAATTTCTCAAACTGCTCTGACACAAATACACTTAAACTGTGTTTAAAATCTGACAAATTTGGACTGAAATTTACGCCAGCTCCACCAGGTTAGGACTTATGACTTCATTTGCCTTAGAAGTGTGCTATATGATTAGCTACTTCACCATTACTCATTTTTCCTTCTAATTTCTCTCTCTTCTACTCTCTTTTGCCCCCCTTGCCTCCTCTTCCTTACAAGAAAGTACTCTTGCTATTCATATGCCTTGGTAAACAGAATGACTGAAAAACTGAGATCTAAGCAGACAGTATCACCTGGTGTAAGATAAGATGGCTTGGAATTTATAATTAGAAGCCTATTTCAGCTTCCTTCATAGGATTGTTGAAATTATTTTCAGGGGTGTCTTGACTGCCTTGAAATTGAATGTCATTGAGGACTTTCATTTTTTTTCCCTCTCTTGTTTCCTTGGCAACAGGTTGGTGATGCAGCTGCTGAAATCCACTGTCTCCTTGGAGATACTGGTGTGGGCAGGTTGCAAACCATTGGTAATGTCTGTGATGGATACTGAACCTGACCAAATCTTTTCATTCCAGTCAAGCTATATATACATAAAGAAATTGATCTAATAGAAGAATGGTTTTACAGTATAATTTTTGGCACGACTCTCAGTGAAGAAAGTATTAATCCTTCTTTTTAAAATAGTTTACCATTGCATACAAAACTTAATACTGAGTTCTTGAAATGTAGATGTTTCAGGTAATTGTGCACATCACTTTAGTGTCAGAGTAATATATTGCCAAAGAATTATTCTGTGTTAATATAAAGTCTGAGAGAAGAAAGCAAGGAATCAAGAGACAGGACCCTCTCCTCTGGATTTTGTCAGGCATATGATCCTCCTTGGGCAGGTACATCCAACACTCACTTGCCATCATTCGAATTGTTGCTTAGTTGCTAAGCCATGTCCATCTCTGTAACCCCATGGAGTGTAGCCCATCAGACTCCCCTGCCCATGGGATTTCCCAGGCAAGGATACTGAAGTGGGTTGCCATTTCCTTCTCTAGAGTGTCTTCCTAACCTAGAGATTGAACCCACATGTCCTGAATTAGCAGGTGGATTCTTTACCACTGAGCTATCAGGGAAGCCCCATCCCTTGAATGACCTGAAACAAATCATGCCTGTGATATGCAGAGGAAGTGTGATGAGACTGAAAGTGGATATCACCTGTCAGTGTTACCCTCTAGAAGACAAGGAAAGGGAGTAAGTAGAGGACAAAGGTCAAATGGGATGGGAGCAACACTTAAGATAGCCAGAGAGACAGATAGGCACAGCTATTGAAGTTGCAGATGGGTAAGGATGTAGGGATGCAAGTTAACTTACCACCAAAGACAGAACAACCTAGACACTCAAGAAGAATGAACAAAGACTTTACATAAACATTATAAACAGAGGGGGACCCAGTTATTAATTTAAAAAAAAAAACACATAAGATTAGTGCAACAGGTCAGCAGAGAAGATGGAATTAGACAACAGAAAAACTGCAATTGAATTCAATTGAAAAGAAGAGTTTAGAATGAAATTGCCATATTCTTTAAATAACTGATTTCAACCAACTGCTATATTTATGTTGGGAATAGATCCAGAGAAAAAGAAAACTGGATAGAGAATGTATTTAATCTGAAGACTATGCAGAGGAAAAGAATGCTAAGAAAATATAGTGCGTGTGGAGGCTCCTAAGATCATGTAAAGGAGAAATAGGAAAAGCAAACAATGAAGTCAGGTGGACAAGAACACTGGTCATAATATGTCAAAGGAAAGAAAATACCTACTATGGGCAACTCAACTGAAGAAAAATATACACTAAACATATTTAGTAAACACGTAAACGTATTTAGTGAACATGTACACGAAACAGGTAATAGTTACTATGATGCATACTAAGAAGCAATATAAAAATGATAAATTTTTCACTGTAGAAATAGGAAAAGCAAACAATGAAGTCAGGTGGACAAGAACACTGGTCATAATATGTCAAAGGAAAGAAAATACCTACTATGGGCAACTCAACTGAAGAAAAATATACACTAAACATATTTAGTAAACACGTAAACGTATTTAGTGAACATGTACACGAAACAGGTAATAGTTACTATGATGCATACTAAGAAGCAATATAAAAATGATAAATTTTTCACTGCCCCCATTATGGCTTATGAATATTCTAGGTGATGAGCTGCTCTGGAAGTCTAGAAAAATGTGCAGATAGTTTACTTTTTGTCCTCCCAGTGATGGTAGTCCATTCAGATAGCGAGGAATAAATATCTTGGGAAAAGACATTTTCCTACAGTAGGTTTTTCAAGAACGTATTCACTCATCTAACTTTTGCTCCCTCCATTGACATGAACAGCACAGCTGAATGAATCAACCCTGTAGTTTTCCTTCATATGAAGGAAAAACACACAGCGTAGGAATGAAATAGAAAATGAAAGAGTGAGCGGAGAAATCTCTTAACTGATGTGGTTGGTGGTTAATTGCATGGGTTTTGGAGTCAGGTAGCCTGTGCTATATTGGAATCAGGAATCTAGATTTTAAGAGCTATGTGATGTTGAGGGAAGTAATTAATTTATCCAAGCATCAGCATTTCTATCTCTAAAATGGTGGTAATAAAAATAATACCCAACTAATAAGGCTATCTTGGATTAAACCAGGAAATGCAAGTAAAACTTATCACACAGTTCTTGGCACGTAAAGAAACCTTAGCTATTATAGTTTATGATGGTCAACAGACTTAACTAATTAAACTAATTATGAAACCATTCTTAAGCTTAACATCTGGATGGGACAACTATATTGAATAAAAAGAAGTAAATATCTCATTTCCAATTCTTATTTGATAATATCTCTGATTCTACCTTTATATGCACAATGGGGCTTACTAAGGCCTTCAAAATCAGTCAATGTATTAATATTAAAACGTTAGATAATGATAGACAAATCATTCTTCTATTTTCCTTTGGATATTTCCCTTTTAAAAACAGAATTTGAATTTACTTAACTTCAGTAACTTTAAGTTATGCTGGATTTAGAGAAGCTCCATATTTTTAATCAAATGATGATTCATTATACAGATGCAGTGATAATTTTCAAATCATCATTTTAAAACACTATCTCTGACAGTCTCTTTCTTCCCTCTCTCCTCTCTTCTCTCTCTTTCTTTCTCTGTAGTCTATACAGATATTTTTGAAATGAAAAAAGAATAGAATTAAATTCATCTTGGCCAAGTATCTTTTAATATAGAGCAGAGGTCAGTTACTTGATAAAATGGGGTAAAATGTTCTATGTCATGCTGGCACCATCAGCACCAATAGAGCATGAATATAAAGCAGGATATTTGAACCAGGAGAGCAAAGTAGAGTCCATGTGAAATGAACAGACCAAAAAAGCAGAGATGATAGAAATGAGGATAGAAATGAACACAACTAGCTGTTGGGTGGGGCTTCCCAGGTGGTGCTAATGATAAAGAACCTGCCTGCTATCGCAGGAGACAAGAGACATGGGTTCAAACCCTGGGTCAGAAAGATCACCTAGAGGAAAGCATGGCAATCCACTCCAATATTCTTCCCTGGACAGTCCCATGGACAGAAGAACCTGGTGGGCTACTACAGTCCATACAAAGAGTCAGACACGAGAAAAGCAGCTTAACACACACACACAGCAGTTGGATGATGAGGGAGACTGGCTGACTGGCCTGTCCTTAACAGAGGGGAGGGGCCAAGCACAGGGATAGTGTGTGCATTAAGCGGATTAAAACCAGAAATCCAAGCAGACTCGCACGTGAGGAACCACGAGAGGTGCAAGCTCAGAAGTGGGTCAGGAAGGCTGGTAGGCAAGGAGCAAATCAAGAATAGGCTCAACAACCAGGGAACAATTTGTCTCTTGGTTCTGCTATGGGTTTCACTGTTCTGCCAACAGTTTGCTTCTTGGTTCTGTGTAGTTTTCACCCACAAATTTCTTAGAGATTTTGTTTGGGGAAAGAACTCATCATGTGGACAGTTTAGAACTGGTAAATTCTAAGAGAGAGGTCCATCACCTGACTGGGAAGAAGGCAAGAAGATGTCAAGGCTCAGGACACACCAACTCAAAACTTGTTTGGTGAGTTAAATTCAGATAAATCACCAAAATCAGAAGGCATCCACTCAATAGCTTCTAAGAAATTTGAAGCTGCAGCTTTGGTATGCATGTCTAAATACGGACAGGTGGTCTTTAGCCATCATTGCTATGAAGAGAATTTTTGTTCTTTTTTCTCCAAGATTCTGTCTACCTCTGGGTGAAATATCTCATCAAAGGCCCACTATACTTTCAAACTTGTATTTTTCAATCCAAAGGGAAGTCTGTGAGAGGGAGAGATGCTTGATAACCAGAACTGCAGGGAACCAATATGGGCCATGTTCAAGTGGCTCTGAGCAGACCACCCTGATTTAAGCTCCAGGGAATACCAGGGCCACAGCTACCAGAGTAAGGGGAAATCACAGGAGTGAATCAGGCACTTGGATATATGTTATAAAGCCTGGGAAACATATGACTACATAGTTAACCTTCCTCGGGGTTTGCTTATTAATACTTTGACTTTTTTCCTTCCATTGATTTGCACCTGGAATAGCTGGGTGAGCATGTCCTGTGAAGAAGGGATTCCATGAAGGAAGCTGAAGGGAAGTAAAGGGTAGAACATAGTCCCAAAGGCAAAGCCCTGAGCCCTCAATTAATGGAAGATCATAGAGGAAAAAAGCTAGAATGTGTTTGGTTTGGGGTACCTGGAATAGTTTAATCACCTGTGAAATTTGATATATTTATATATATATATATATATATCAACTCTTTAATCCTTTTAGTGGAGTTGGGGTACTACATCTGACTTCAAATCTATTCAGCAAAATTTGTGTGTTTGGCATTTTTATATTGCAGGGAACCAATATGGGCCATGTTCAAGTGGCTCTGAGCAGACCACCCTGATTTAAGCTCCAGGGAATACCAGGGCCACAGCTACCAGAGTAAGGGGAAATCACAGGAGTGAATCAGGCACTTGGATATATGTTATAAAGCCTGGGAAACATATGACTACATAGTTAACCTTCCTCGGGGTTTGCTTATTAATACTTTGACTTTTTTCCTTCCATTGATTTGCACCTGGAATAGCTGGGTGAGCATGTCCTGTGAAGAAGGGATTCCATGAAGGAAGCTGAAGGGAAGTAAAGGGTAGAACATAGTCCCAAAGGCAAAGCCCTGAGCCCTCAATTAATGGAAGATCATAGAGGAAAAAAGCTAGAATGTGTTTGGTTTGGGGTACCTGGAATAGTTTAATCACCTGTGAAATTTGATATATTTATATATATATATATATATATCAACTCTTTAATCCTTTTAGTGGAGTTGGGGTACTACATCTGACTTCAAATCTATTCAGCAAAATTTGTGTGTTTGGCATTTTTATACAATGTTCAAGTTAAATCAAGATATAGGTAGATAGGTAGATCGATTCAGTTCAGTTCAGTCGCTCAGTCGTGTCTGACTCTTTGTGACCCCATGAATCACAGCATGCCAGGCCTCCCTGTTCATTACCATCTCTCAGAGTTCACTCAGACTCACGTCCATTGAGTCCGTGATGCCATCCAGCCATCTCATTCTCTGTCATCTCCTGTATTTGGTTAGGTAGCTTAAGAATCTTTTAGTAATAAACTATCTGAGAGTAGATGCTTATCTCCTTGACCCTGTGTAGGTGTGAGCAGGAGGTGAACGGGAGAAGGAGCTCTTGGTTCCAGTGATTTCCCTGGCAGCAACTCCTTTGTCAGAAGAATGTGACAAGCAGGAATGGGCTGTGCTTCTACAGAGTTCCATTGTTCCCTTTGGATTTTGAAGTATTTGAAGAGTTTGGCCCTTTAAACCTGAGTTCAGTTCAGTTCAGTTGCTCAGTCGTGTCGACTCTTTGCGGCCCCATGAATTCTTTGTGATCCCATGAATTGCAGCACGCCAGGCCTCCCTGTCCATCACCAACTCCCAGAGTTCACTCAAACTCACGTCCATTGAGTCAGTGATGCCATTCAGACATCTCATCCTCTGTCGTCCCCTTCTCCTCCTGCCCCCCAATCCCTCCCAGCATCAGAGTCCTTTCCAATGAGTCAACTCTTTGCATGAGGTGGCCAATGTACTGGAGTTTCAGCTTTAGCATCGTTCCTTCCAAAGAAATCCCAGGGTTGATCTCCTTCAGAATGGACTGGTTGGATCTCCTTGCATACTTTAACAGAAGTAAAAGAGTTGAAGGAGTTTTCTGTCTTATAAGAGGAAAAGAATTGCTCCTTTGGGGCAAACTGGCTCCTTGTTCTATTGCAAAACCCACCTAAATAACTCTGTAGCTACAAAAATACAAAGCAAGAGTCTACACATTGTTCTTTAAAACAAAACTAAAATGGAAGATCATCTTCTCTGTGAGAAGCTAAAGGTTCAGTTTGGTGATATGAATTATGATGTAGGTCTGCCCAGAAAAAGATTGCTTCAAATGAGGTTGCTTTGGGGTCAGGCTGGGATGGGGTAAGGAGGATATTAATCTTCTCTATAAGGATTCTAACTACATCATGTTTATAAATTCTTGCTTACAGTTTTGGTGAATGTGTGTGTGTGTGTGTGTGTGTGTATGTGTGTTTCTTGGACCCTTCAATCTGTGAGCTGAGCCCCAGAAACCTAAGAAGCACCACCCACAGGTTGGATCTTCTTTTCCCACTGTAAAACCATTTCAACAAGATAACTAATTATATCAAATCAGTGGAATTCTATCTAGATTTGTGCTCTTGATCTATATTTTTAATAATTTAAACCGAAAAAGTTACCAGTAACTCTACTGCCAGATATATTGAAGAGAAATCAAAGCATATGGCCACATGATTCACAGCTCCATCATAATAGTCCAAATGTCTATCCGCTGATGAATGAATAAACAAAATGTGGTCCAGCCATCCAGTGGAATCTAATTTGACAATAAGAAAGAATGAAGTTCTGGTACATGCTACAACATGGACAACTCTTGAAAATATTATGCTAAGTGAAATAAGCCAGTCACATATGACCATAATAATTCTGGTGAATGTGTGTATATTTTTGTATCTGTCAGTTATATATTGTATGTTGTACCATATATTGTATGTTTTTGTTTACGTGAAATGTCCAAAATGAGCAAATCTCTAGAGAGAGAGTAGAGACAGTGGTTGCCAGGGAGTGCAGTGGGAGGGGAGCAGGAATGGGAAATGACTGGATATGAGATTGTTGAGGATGGGGTGATAAAATTGTTCTAGAACTAGATTGTATTGATGGTTGCACAGCACAGAGAATACACTAAAACCACTGGACTGCATAGTTCAAATAAGTGAATTATAGGACTGTGAATTAAAATCTCAATTTAAAAAATTCTGATTGATTCGGAGTTTGGGCAGTGCACTTCTCTTGAACATGAACCTGCATGATGTACTAGGTAGCGGCATGGACTCTGAAACCAGACTGCCTGGATTCGAATACAGGCTCTACCATTTAACAGCTGTGTGATCTTGGGCAAATTACTTAACTACTTTGCACTTCAATTTCCTTATCTATAAAATGGGGAAAATAATTGCTTGTATTCATGAGATTATCTTAAACTTTAGATGAATTAAGAATTTACTTAGAACTTAACACAATATAAATATTTGTTATTATTTTGACTGTCATCCTTACTGAAGTGTTGTCATATCAAGACCTGAGAACAGGGTTAGACCCTTGTGGGTTGGAAGTGGTATGACACTTATGTTTGTGTGTATGCTAAGTCACTTCAGTCGTGTCCAACTCTTTGCGACCCCATGGACTGTAGCCCACCAGGCTCCTCTGTCCATGGGATTTTCCAGGCAAGAGTACTGGAGTTGGTTGCCATGCCCTCCTCCAGGGGATCTTGCCAATCCAGGGACAGAACCTGAGTCTTTTTTGTATCCTTCATTGGCAGGTTGATTCTTTACCACTAGCACCACCTGGGAAGCCCCATTTCATTTACAAGAAGTGATTATACCCACTGGCAGTCATCCTGATAAGTCTCTGACCTTTGGATAGGTAATGAGGTTTGGGAAAGTAGGATTTAACATGTCACCAAGGTTCAGCTCCTTGTTCTTTCTGAGCCAATGACTGTTGCAAATTCTGAGAACCGTAGACTGGAGCAGACTCTCGGTGTTGGAGTTAAATCAGTCCCTGCCTCGGGAGAAAGGCTTGGAAGGATGCAGGAAGCCATAGAGAGCTGGTCAGGAAATGATGTAAGTAACATTAAGTGTGTACCTGGCCTTGAGCTCTGAGAGCAGCACTTCCAGAAGCAGTGGAAGGTAACTGTTGATTGTGATTCCCTCTGCCACCCAGGAACTTCAGTACAGGCCCCAAAAAGGCACAGCTGACTCAACTAGGTTCTGGGGGGTGAAAAGAAGGATATGCTCCATATTTCCAGGAGAGGAGGACAGCCTTGCTGGGTCCCACCCCAGGACTAGTGGAATGATTACAGAATTCACTGGAAAGGTCAGAAGTCCCAGACACATAGGAGGAGCTCAATAAAAGTGTAATCAGTTGTCATTAGATGGGGTGGAGCTTGGTTAAGTCCAGAGCACACATGATTGGAGGGAAAAGGAAAAGCTTGAACTGACAAAGGAGCCCTGACACAGCCTGGAAAGGGCTAGGTGAGTAGGTGAGGGACTGGTGTCCTACTACACAGGTGAAGCTTAGAGCAACTATAATTGGGGTTCTTGGGTTGCCATAATCTCACACATACTTGCAGGCTTAAGAAGCCCAATATTTATCACATGTGAGGTGGTTCAACTTTCAAGACACAAGAGTTTAAGGCCAAGTTTTCCAAAACCAGCTCACCATCATTTTCCATAAGACAAAAACATCTTGAATCTCTCATAACTGTATCTCCTGCCAACATTCTGTATGACTGTTTACTTGTCATTCCCAAACACAAGTTTATGAGCTTCTTAAGAGAAAAAAAGATAAACTGTTGGATTCTTAGATTTTGAAACTTGGGAAGAAAACACGTTTAATAATCCAAATGGCTTCATGAGAGGTGATGTTACATTCTTGCACTGATGGTATGTCTGAGATGGAAGAAGCTTTAAGCATTACATAGTTTTATTTTTCAGATGATGAGTCTGAGGTGAGAAAGTTGTAAAATTTGTCCGAGGTCACAAAGGGAACCTGGTTGAGAACCCATGTTTCTTAATATCCAGCCCAGGACTCCTTCACCATATTATAGGACCTTTCCATTGCTGTTGGAAAAAAAAAAAAAAAAGTCATTTTTTTTTAATGTTCTAAAATAAAATGCCTATTTAAAATTTAAAACAAAAAATTGGAGGGAGCAATAAGACTGGAACATGAATACAAAAAGTATGCGGAGTGTACCTTAAAAACAATTATAATGGTGATTATTTCCACATGTAGATCAATATTTGGATATGATAGATATAATAATTGCATTTCCAACCCTGTAAGCCTCATATTTTGCTTTTCTAGAGAGAAAAACATATATTCTCATATCACAAAAAATTTATCTCATCTGGCTGAAGAATCACCTTTTAGGGACTACCTTTTAAAAACTCATTTCCCTTTAAAAAAAAAAAATTCAGTTTATTGGAGTGGGAATGATATTTGGTCTAAAACTAATCTTTGCTGGCCTAGCTGCTTTACTCAAAACTATCGGACACGACTGAGCGAATGAACTGAACTGAACTGATACTTCCTTTGGTCTCTTCCTGGAAATTATATTTTCTCTCTTATCTCCCAATCTTCCACCCCCCACAAAAATAAATGTAAAGCAAGAAATGAGAAGTGTGTACACATACTTCAGCACTTCCAAACCCTGAAGAAAAAACCCACAGAAATAAATTTACAATGGCAAAATGGTGGTGTTAGCCAGAGCTTTCTGTGGCCCTGCAGTGAAAGAGAACGTGTATTGTGCAAAGTTTCGAATCCACACTGACAGGAAATTCACTCTCCCCGCCTTCCGTGCCACCCCGCTAACCTGCCACAGCAAATGTAGAAATTTGATTTAAATTGTCTGATCTTTACCCCCTCCATTCCCATGATTGCCACTTTCTAATCTCTTCTTCGGGAGACCTTTTAAAGTTTTCTTTCTAATCGTTTATCTATAGTCCCTTCTGGCCGCCCTGGGCCTTCCTTGCTGCCTGAGGGCTTTCCCTGGCCGTGTCGAGCTGGGGCTGCTCCTGCCGAGGTGCGCAGGCTCCTGCTGCAGCGGCGTCTCTCGCTGCAGCGGCGTCTCTCGGTCCGCTGGCTTCAGCGGCTGTGGCGCGTGGGCTTAGCTGTGCTGCGGCGCATGGAATCTTTCCAGACCAGCGGTCAAACCTGTGTCCCCTGCATTGGCAGGTGGATTCTCAACCGCTGGATCACCAGGGAAGCCCCCCTTTACGAAAACTCTTGACAGGGCCACCCTGACATCAGACTGGGCAAAGAAAGGACCTCTCCTGAGTCCTGTAGTGGATAGAAGGACTCTCAGGTGATTCAGAGAAGGGAGACTTGTGCCCCATTCTTGACACAGACTCATTCAAGCATGTCCTCCTTTGAAGGCTGACATCTCTAAGGATGTGTTATGTAGTGAGCCAGGACCCTGAACTCAGCTAAGATTAACTCCATTCATTCCCTAGAGATTGGAAATGTGTCTTCTTTTTTCTAGTATTTCCTGCACTTATCTCTCAGTGCCCTGCATAGACAAGGGTGCACAGTGCAGCTGCGTGTATATGTTTGATTTATTGAGATATAATCCATGTAGCATATGTACAATATAGTTTTTCTGAATAAATACATGTATTTTAAAACTAGTGATATATTCTTTCAGGCAAAAATATTCATTGAGCCCCTCACAAATCTTCATCCATTTGCTTGATGATATGCTTAATGAGGAGTTTTATTTCTTTTCCTAAAGTTTTGATAACTATGAAAATACAAATGGGGAACTTCCCTGGCAGTCCATTTGTTAAGACACCATACTTCCAATGCAAGGNAACTAGTGATATATTCTTTCAGGCAAAAATATTCATTGAGCCCCTCACAAATCTTCATCCATTTGCTTGATGATATGCTTAATGAGGAGTTTTATTTCTTTTCCTAAAGTTTTGATAACTATGAAAATACAAATGGGGAACTTCCCTGGCAGTCCATTTGTTAAGACACCATACTTCCAATGCAAGGAGCGCAGGTCTGATCCCTGTTCAGGGAACTAAGATCCTGCATGCTGCATGGTACAGCCAAATTTACACACACACACACACACACATATATACACACACACAAATATGATATATATCATTAATATATATAATAATAGGAATAATAATATAACAATAAAATTTAACCTTTAATGAATGCTTATCATGGCCCATGCTGTGCTAAGAATTTTGTGTGCTTCTTCCCTGATAGCTCAGTTGGGAAAGAATCTGCTTGCAATGCAGGAGTTCCTGGTTCAATTTCTGGGTCAGGAAGATCCACTGCAGAAGGAACAGGCTACCCACTCCAGTATCCTTGGGCTTCCCTTGTGGCTCAGCTGGTAAAGAATCCACCTACAATGCTGGAGATCTGGGTTCCATCCCTGGGTTGCGAAGATCCCCTGGAGAAGAGAGAGGCTACCCACTCCAGTATTCCGGCCTAGAGAATCCCATGACTGTATAGTCCATGGGATTGAAAAGAGTCGGACACAACTGAACAACTTTCACTCTCACTTTTCTCATTCACTCATCATAATGCCACTTTGAGGGAGGCACTATTATTATCTCCACTTCATGGCTGAAGAAACTGAGGTTCATAAAGGTCACAAAACTTGTCCAAGTTCAAAGAGCTAATAAGGGGAAGAATAGGGTTTGAATGAAGACCCCAAACCTCACTTGTTACACTACATCAAGAACTTTCCAATTGTCCTCAAAATGGTCATTTACAATTTAGAAAAAAAATGAAAAAAGCAAATATTTATGAAAAAAGAAAAACTTTCTTCAAAGTTGAGGCTACTGATGTTCAAGAGCAATTAACAGGACAATATTTGTAGACCTAAAAAAATAAATAGAAACTGCAACCCAGTCAAACATTGGTGTTCTTCATGATTTCACTGTAAACCAGTTGAGTTTCTGTAGAGGTCTAGATACTTATGGATTTTCTTTCACTGCCTCTCTCCAAAGTTTTAGGATACCTGATAAGACCCTAGTGTGGTCATCACCAAATTATTACATGTAAAATCCTTGCAGTTTCCTTTAGAAATAGTTTTGATATTGGAAGTTGAAAGTAACAGATGGAGTTGAAAGAAAAGACTAAAGGCCAATGTACTTTTAAGATTTTGAAAAATGCATCTATTTTTATGTACATAAATATATGACATATTATACATAATATCTATTTAATATATGTGCATTACCTTACCTGTAATTTTCTGTACACCCAAGGAAGTTGCTCAACAGCAGCATCAATTAGATTCACCAGGAAATCCATAGGCTTCATTTTAGAGATGAAAGGACGTACATAACCACATATGGAAAGAGAGGAGCCGGTGCTCCAGGTAGACAGATGCAATTGTGCCCTGAGTGAAAAGAGAAGAGGTGGGGGTAGGAGCTAAAAGAGAATAAACACAGAAAGAACACTAAGTTCAATGGACTCCAGCCGAGCAGGGTGGGAGGAGCGTCTGGTGAGGAGGCTCATGCCATCCTTGTCCATACTTTCTACACATTCCCAGCAGCATCAATATCTGGAGAAGGTTCAGAGATTTCAGACTCCTGGGTTCCACCCACAGCTCGGTGAATTTGAGAAAGTCAAGTTGTTTCTTACTTGTGCGTCAAGTCACCAGAGCACGTAGGAGCGTGGAGGAGCTGTTGCATTTTCTGAATATGAAAAAGAAGCTGTCTCAGTATGTTATGATGGTGGTGAATCTACTTGCTGGAGTACTTGCATAAATAATATGTGGTGGATGAGTGATTGTTTTTAACATCTTCATCTCTGAAACCAAGGTGTATCATGCTCCCTCCTATGATAAAGGAAAGGAAGATAAGGCAGTTTGAGCATCTTGGTAAAAGTAAGCAATAGAGATGCAGTAGGAGCTTCACATTTCATTTAGGTAAAACAAATATTTAAGCCATGTTTTGCCTACTTTCACTGGTTTTCAGAACTGTGTGCAGGATAGGAGGTGATCAAGTTTCTGGGTAGTTCTCATACAGTAGTATTTCCTAAGGCTGGGTCCCTGCCTCAGTTTTTGGTATACTGGAGGAGGGCAGGGTGGGATGGTATGGTTATTAATAAAAGCAGATTCTCAGGCCCCACTCTCTACCTATGGAAACAGAATCATAATCTCTGTGTTACACGGGATCTGGTTTTTAATAGGCTCCACAGTAGATTTTTATGCAATGTAGTTTAAGAATTATTGCTCTGAAATAGGAATGGACATGCATTCATCATTGTAGCCCTTTCAGTATATTGAATAGAATAGGTGGCCAAAATAACATCTGTTGAGTAAACGAAGACATGAAGAAAGAAATGATTTCATCCTTGATCCTTCTAGAAGCATGTTTTCATAATCAGAGTTCTTGGCAGGTTGTGTATAGGGTGAGTAAGGCAAGCTTTAAGCTATACCTCCTGATGAGGAGGGAGCTTTATATACAGAAAATGCCCCTTTCAAAATGATCCAGGAAGACTTTTAAGGAAAGCCTCCAGGGAGCTAATTAAAGAGTCAAAAGCAGACAGGCTGCTGAATTAGTTCTTTGGTAAGCCGCTGAACTCAAGGAGGGAAATCGTAGATAGGCAATAACCTTCGAAAACCCGGCAGCTGGGGAGATACACACTGAAAGCAAAAGGTCAGAGAACAGATCACGGGCAGTAAACTGGTAGCTAGAAGGGACGAGGCAGCTGTACATCCAGCTTCTAGAAAGCATCAAGTCTGTGTCCAGCTTAGGGGAGAAGATTGGAACCTGAGACATATCTGTGTCTACCTTTAGTGAACCTTGGGTGGTGGGGGTGGGTGGATCCATGGGGGATGTTAATGGAGCAGAAGAGCTGTCTGAGCAGTAAAACACAGAACTCGGCCCATGGCTCCCTAGTTTTAAAAGACCTTGCACAATTTGTGGGTCTGGTCCCTTTGAACAAACACCTGAGGCTGCTTCAGGGCAAGGCAAGAATAGGCTTCCCTGGTGTCAGAGGATGAGATGGCAGGATACATCAGTGACTTAGTGGACATGAGTTTCAGCAAACTTCAGGAGATAGTGAAGGACAGGGAAGTCCAAAATGCTGCAGTCCCTGTAATCACAAGAAGTCAGACAGGAGTGAGCGATTGAACAACAGTTAACTGTTATAAATTGCCTTTTACTATGATCATATAATTAAATTTTCTGTTATAATGTTATTTGTTTTAGCCACATTGGAGTGCAACCCTTAGTGACTTATATCTCAAGCTGGCTATTACCACACATGACCCTACATGCTTTGATATTTTCCAAATAAAAAATTCCTTTCTTTTCCAGCTTGTAGTTACATGAAACCTGCAGACAAACCAACTGAGGAGATTTTCCCAAGAATGCATAGTATGGACGCTAACACTTCATAGGACAAGAGCTGTGCCAATGGCCAGGGACCTGTGACAGTCTGATCTCACATATTGCTTCATTCACAGCTTCACACATGTTGTAGGAGCTGAGCCAGAGTGAGTGATGCAATTATTCTGAAATAGGCAGTGGAGTCCCAGTGTTCTGCACAGCAACGCTAATGGAGCATCCTTGACCTCAGTTCTCTAAAACCCTCGAATAGCATGAAAGAAACTGCAGAAAGGGGTAGGGCTTCCCTAGAATTCCTTTAAGATGCAAACAATCTGGCCCAGTCCTGCGGAAACCACACAGATCTCAGCCAACTACTGCCAAATAAAGCAGCAAATCCCTCTAATTAGGAAGGCCAATTAAATAATTCAAAGGGAAATGGTGAATCCCTTATCATTGAAGAAGGGTGTTTTCTCTCTTTAAAACATTAATCATCTGTGAGGTATTGTCCCAGGATAAGGACCCTCATGACCGCTTATGACCAGCATTGTGGCAAAGAGTGAGTCATCCAGCAGACACAATCCGAATGCAACCAGGCAATCAAATTCACTGGCTGTGTTCTCTCTCTTTTTTTTTTTTTTTCTTTTGCTGCTTATATCATGCTGAAAAATTCTTGCTTGATCTTCTGACTCAATAGCTCACAATGAATCATGATTTTCCAATGGATGGAAGGGTGTGTGAGTGCTAAGTTGCTGCAGTCATGTACATCTCTTTGAGAACCTATGGGCTGTAGCCTGCCAGGCTCCCCTGTCCATGGGATTCTCCAGGCAAGAATACTGGAGTGGGTTGTCACACCCTCCCCGAGGGGATCTTCACAACCCAGGGATCAAACTCATGTGTCTTAAGTCTCCTGCATTGGCAGGTGGGTTCTTTACCACTAGCACTACCTGGGTAGATAAGAAAAAGCAAGATTGGTTTGGCAAATTATGACCTGTTGGCAGTGAGTCAAATGAAGAGCTTACTAACTAAACCACCACAGACACGTATTGCCCCTCTGGTGCAGATTCCTCACTCTTATTTCTGACTCAGAACTTAAAAAGGTTTTTTTTTTTTTTTTTTTTTACTACCTGGGTAGATAAGAAAAAGCAAGATTGGTTTGGCAAATTATGACCTGTTGGCAGTGAGTCAAATGAAGAGCTTACTAACTAAACCACCACAGACACGTATTGCCCCTCTGGTGCAGATTCCTCACTCTTATTTCTGACTCAGAACTTAAAAAGGTTTTTTTTTTTTTTTTTTCCGATTAAATCCACTTAAGTTCTTAAGTAGGGGAAAAATACTAAATTGCCTTATAAGGGATGTACAAAGGAAATGTATCCATCTGAGATACTAGAACAATGCTAACTTCTGTCTTTGATCTACTTTTTTATCAGCTAACATTTATTGAACAGTACTGGTTACCAAGCACTGATCTATACACTTCCCCTGAACTCTCTCATTTCATTCTCATGGTAACTTTTTTAGCTAAGTACTATGAGTATCTTCCTTTGACAGATGAGAACACTGAAGCCTAGAGAGTTTAAGTAATTTGCCTGAGGGAAGATGGTAAAGAATCTGCCTGCAATGCAGGAGACCTGGGTTCAATCCTTGGGTTGGGAAGATTCCCTGGAGAAGAGAATGGCAACCCATCTGGCAACAATATTCTTGCCTGGAGAAACCCATGGACAGAGGATCCTGGCAGACTATAGGCCATGGGGTCACAAAGAATTGGACACAACTAAGCGACTAACACACACCAAAAACCTGGTAAGTAACGGAGACGAGACTTGTACCCGGAGCAGTCAGAGCCCCAGCAGGATCTCCTAGTCACTGAATACTATCACTGGAAACACACTCTATTACCCTGATGGGATGGCCTTTGCAAAGTGTTTTGTGAACAATGAAGTCATATCCTTACATAATTATCCATGTTATTATTACCAAAATCCATTTAATTCTCTGATTCATTGAGATGATGTAATAGCCTATTAAAATTTAGCATATGCAGAAATGTGGAACAAATCAACAACTTTCTAGTGATGATATATCTTCTTTAAGCTCGATCATTGAGGAATGGAAGAAGCCAATAGAATCATTGCTGTGATTTCTTCTCATTTTTCATGTATCTGTAAAAAACAAAATAGATTCATTTGACCTATCTTCTATTCTTTAATTGCAAACTAATGAAAATAAAGGAATGTATAATTATGGATAATAAGAGAAGAGAGACAAAAAATATCAGCAAAGCAGTTTATAACATTATTTAATGCTTTTTGTAAATCATTTGAATAATTTTGCATGAAGTCATAATGATATGCTCTTCTTTGAGATAAATCGCTTGTTTTTTTGATTCTAAGATGCAAATTTTTTCACATCTTGATGTTTTTGAAATTAGTAGATGCCTTATAATCAAAGTGAGCTTTTAATGTAGAATTCTTTATCCTCCTTCCACCCTCCAAGAAGCCATTATTAAAACTATGGTGAATTTTGGAATCTTAAAATAGAAGAAGCATATAGTACTTTACATTCTTGTTAGATTTATTACACTAGGTCAGTAAAAATAGAATGCCCATGGTATTGCTTTATGGATAGTTAGCTTTGCCCAAACTGGCAAATTAGACTTAATGGAAAAAACATTGACTATCCTTTAAGCTTATGTTTAAAAATATAATTATATGCCTACATTTGGGATTCTGAGTTCCATTCTTCCACTAAACATGACTACAGTTCATTCCAGAACTAAAACAGAGAAAATCCAGGATGAACTTAGAATATCTTGCTGTGCTTCAAAATAAAGAATTGATCACAAAGTGATGAAGTCACATCAAATGGATACAAGAGCCAACTTGAAACGGATCCACATAGGTTCCACTAATCGAACATGTGACAATCTGTGCCTTGAAATGGGTAATTAAAGTAATTTATTATAATTTATTAAATAAAATAAGAACCACGAATCCAAATTGATAATAAGTCAATACATAAATAACGAGAGGGGGAAGCTCTTCTTACAATAGCATGCTATACCATAAATTAGAAAGAATGATAGAATTTAAAAGTAACCATTTTGCAGCCATCCATAGTATTCAGTTACATCATCATGGTATGCCATAACGATTGGTAGAAGTTTGATGAGAAACAGGATATTTATAAAGTCTCAAAAGTATATTTCCACAGATTTCTTGATAAAGTCAAGGGGGAAAATGGTAACCTTCCAATGGAGAAAATTGACACAGAGCACTTCAACTGTGGTCAAAGTTTATGCCACCAGCAATGGGAGAGCCTGACGTCAGGTGTTTCCTGACACATGAAAGACACAGCATTTTTTACACACCATACTTGCTGCCCATGGCTAACTGGCACAGAAAATTGGGGAAATAACAAACTCCAAATGTTCTGCATTCTTTTTAAAGGGCCACTGTCATAAAAGGCAATGAAAACCCAAGAAACTATCCAGATTAAAAGAAACTAAAGGAGTACGTCAAGGCTGTATATTGTCTCCCTGCTTATTTAACTTATATGCAGAGTACATCATGAGAAACGCTGGCCTGGAAGAAACACAAGCTGGAATCAAGATTGCCGGGAGAAATATCAATAACCTCAGATATGCTGATGACACCACCCTTATGGNCCCCATTCTTGACACAGACTCATTCAAGCATGTCCTCCTTTGAAGGCTGACATCTCTAAGGATGTGTTAGGTAGTGAGCCAGGACCCTGAACTCAGCTCAGATTAACTCCATTCATTCCCTAGAGATTGGAAATGTGTCTTCTTTTTTTCTAGTATTTCCTGCACTTATCTCTCAGTGCCCTGCATAGACAAGGGTGCATATGTACAATATAGTTTTTCTGAATAAATACATGTATTTTAAAACTAGTGATATATTCTTTCAGGAAAAATATTCATTGAGCCCCTCACAAATCTTCATCCATTTGCTTGCTGATATGCTTAATGAGGAGTTTTATTTCTTTTCCTAAAGTTTTGATAACTATGAAAATACAAATGGGGAACTTCCCTGGCAGTCCGTTTGTTAAGACACCATACTTCCAATGCAATAAAAATATTCATTGAGCCCCTCACAAATCTTCATCCATTTGCTTGCTGATATGCTTAATGAGGAGTTTTATTTCTTTTCCTAAAGTTTTGATAACTATGAAAATACAAATGGGGAACTTCCCTGGCAGTCCGTTTGTTAAGACACCATACTTCCAATGCAAGGAGCGCAGGTCCAATCCCTGTTCAGGGAACTAAGATCCTGCATGCTGCATGGTACAGCCAAATTTACACACACACACATACACACATATATACACACACACAGATATGATATATATCATTAATATATATAATAATAGGAATAATAATATAACAATAAAATTTAACCTTTAATGAATGCTTATCATGGCCCATGCTGTGCNTGCATGCTGCATGGTACAGCCAAATTTACACACACACACATACACACATATATACACACACACAGATATGATATATATCATTAATATATATAATAATAGGAATAATAATATAACAATAAAATTTAACCTTTAATGAATGCTTATCATGGCCCATGCTGTGCTAAGAATTTTGTGTGCTTCTTCCCTGATAGCTCAGTTGGGAAAGAATCTGCTTGCAATGCAGGAGTTCCTGGTTCAATTTCTGGGTCAGGAAGATCCACTGCAGAAGGAACAGGCTACCCACTCCAGTATCCTTGGGCTTCCCTTGTGGCTCAGCTGGTAAAGAATCCACCTACAATGCTGGAGATCTGGGTTCCATCCCTGGGTTGCGAAGATCCCCTGGAGAAGAGAGAGGCTACCCACTCCAGTATTCCGGCCTAGAGAATCCCATGACTGTATAGTCCATGGGATTGAAAAGAGTCGGACACAACTGAACAACTTTCACTCTCACTTTTCTCATTCACTCATCATAATGCCACTTTGAGGGAGGCACTATTATTATCTCCACTTCATGGCTGAAGAAACTGAGGTTCATAGAGGTCATAAAACTTGTCCAAGTTCAAAGAGCTAATAAGGGGAAGAATAGGGTTTGAATGAAGACCCCAAACCTCACTTGTTACACTACATCAAGAACTTTCCAATTGTCCTCAAAATGGTCATTTACAATTTAGAAAAAAAATGAAAAAAGCAAATATTTATGAAAAAAGAAAAACTTTCTTCAAAGTTGAGGCTACTGATGTTCAAGAGCAATTAACAGGACAATATTTGTAGACCTAAAAAAATAAATAGAAACTGCAACCCAGTCAAACATTGGTGTTCTTCATGATTTTACTGTGAACCAGTTGAGTTTATGTAGCAGTCTAGATACTTATGGATTTTCTTTCACTGCCTCTCTCCAAAGTTTTAGGATACCTGACAAGACCCTAGTGTGGTCATCACCAAATTATTACATGTAAAATCCTTGCAGTTTCCATTAGAAATAGTTTTGATATTGGAAGTTGAAAGTAACAGATGGAGTTGAAAGAAAAGACCAAAGGCCAATGTACTTTTAAGATTTTGAAAAATCCATCTATTTTTATGTATATAAATATATGACATATTATACATAATATCTATTTAATATATGTGCATTACCTTACCTGTAATTTTCTGTTGTGGTCATCACCAAATTATTACATGTAAAATCCTTGCAGTTTCCTTTAGAAATAGTTTTGATATTGGAAGTTGAAAGTAACAGATGGAGTTGAAAGAAAAGACTAAAGGCCAATGTACTTTTAAGATTTTGAAAAATGCATCTATTTTTATGTACATAAATATATGACATATTATACATAATATCTATTTAATATATGTGCATTACCTTACCTGTAATTTTCTGTACACCCAAGGAAGTTGCTCAACAGCAGCATCAATTAGATTCACCAGGAAATCCATAGGCTTCATTTTAGAGATGAAAGGACGTACATAACCACATATGGAAAGAGAGGAGCCGGTGCTCCAGGTAGACAGATGCAATTGTGCCCTGAGTGAAAAGAGAAGAGGTGGGGGTAGGAGCTAAAAGAGAATAAACACAGAAAGAACACTAAGTTCAATGGACTCCAGCCGAGCAGGGTGGGAGGAGCGTCTGGTGAGGAGGCTCATGCCATCCTTGTCCATACTTTCTACACATTCCCAGCAGCATCAATATCTGGAGAAGGTTCAGAGATTTCAGACTCCTGGGTTCCACCCACAGCTCGGTGAATTTGAGAAAGTCAAGTTGTTTCTTACTTGTGCGTCAAGTCACCAGAGCACGTAGGAGCGTGGAGGAGCTGTTGCATTTTCTGAATATGAAAAAGAAGCTGTCTCAGTATGTTATGATGGTGGTGAATCTACTTGCTGGAGTACTTGCATAAATAATATGTGGTGGATGAGTGATTGTTTTTAACATCTTCATCTCTGAAACCAAGGTGTATCATGCTCCCTCCTATGATAAAGGAAAGGAAGATAAGGCAGTTTGAGCATCTTGGTAAAAGTAAGCAATAGAGATGCAGTAGGAGCTTCACATTTCATTTAGGTAAAACAAATATTTAAGCCATGTTTTGCCTACTTTCACTGGTTTTCAGAACTGTGTGCAGGATAGGAGGTGATCAAGTTTCTGGGTAGTTCTCATACAGTAGTATTTCCTAAGGCTGGGTCCCTGCCTCAGTTTTTGGTATACTGGAGGAGGGCAGGGTGGGATGGTATGGTTATTAATAAAAGCAGATTCTCAGGCCCCACTCTCTACCTATGGAAACAGAATCATAATCTCTGTGTTACACGGGATCTGGTTTTTAATAGGCTCCACAGTAGATTTTTATGCAATGTAGTTTAAGAATTATTGCTCTGAAATAGGAATGGACATGCATTCATCATTGTAGCCCTTTCAGTATATTGAATAGAATAGGTGGCCAAAATAACATCTGTTGAGTAAACGAAGACATGAAGAAAGAAATGATTTCATCCTTGATCCTTCTAGAAGCATGTTTTCATAATCAGAGTTCTTGGCAGGTTGTGTATAGGGTGAGTAAGGCAAGCTTTAAGCTATACCTCCTGATGAGGAGGGAGCTTTATATACAGAAAATGCCCCTTTCAAAATGATCCAGGAAGACTTTTAAGGAAAGCCTCCAGGGAGCTAATTAAAGAGTCAAAAGCAGACAGGCTGCTGAATTAGTTCTTTGGTAAGCCGCTGAACTCAAGGAGGGAAATCGTAGATAGGCAATAACCTTCGAAAACCCGGCAGCTGGGGAGATACACACTGAAAGCAAAAGGTCAGAGAACAGATCACGGGCAGTAAACTGGTAGCTAGAAGGGACGAGGCAGCTGTACATCCAGCTTCTAGAAAGCATCAAGTCTGTGTCCAGCTTAGGGGAGAAGATTGGAACCTGAGACATATCTGTGTCTACCTTTAGTGAACCTTGGGTGGTGGGAGTGGGTGGATCCATGGGGGATGTTAATGGAGCAGAAGAGCTGTCTGAGCAGTAAAACACAGAACTCGGCCCATGGCTCCCTAGTTTTAAAAGACCTTTCACAATTTGTGGGTCTGGTCCCTTTGAACAAACACCTGAGGCTGCTTCAGGGCAAGGCAAGAATAGGCTTCCCTGGTGTCAGAGGATGAGATGGCAGGATACATCAGTGACTTAGTGGACATGAGTTTCAGCAAACTTCAGGAGATAGTGAAGGACAGGGAAGTC
>SJYX01024515.1:98223-119770 GCA_006410675.1 Oreotragus oreotragus
TATGCAGGGTACATCATGAGAAATTCTGGGCTGGATGAAGCACAAGCTGGAATCAAGATTGCTGGGAGAAATATGGATAACGTCAGATATGCAGATGATACCACTCTTATGGCAGAAAGCAAGGAAGAACTAAAGAGCCTCTTGATGATAGTGAAAGAGGAGAGCGAAAAAGTTGGCTTAAAGCTCAACATTCAGAAAACTAAGATCATGGCATCTGGTCCCATCACTTCATGGCAAATAGATGGGAAACAGTGGCAACAGTGGCAGACTTTATTTTGGGGGGCTCCAAAATCACTGCAGATGGTGACTGCAACCATGAAATTAAAAGATGCTTACTCTTTGGAAGGAAAGTTATGACCAACCTACACAGCATATTAAAAAGCAGAAACATTGCTTTGCCAACAAAGTTCCATCTAGTCAAGGTTATAGTTTTTCCAATAGTCATGTATGAATGTGAGAGTTGGAGTATAAAGAAAGCTGAGCACCAAAGAATTGATGCTTTTGAACTGTGGTGTTGGAGAAGGCTCTTGGGAGTCCCTTGGACTGCAAGGAAATCCAACCAATCCATCCTAAAGGAAATCAGTCCTGAATATTCACTGGAAGGACTGATGTTGAAGCTGAAACTCCAGTACTTTTGCCACCTGATGCGAAGAGCTGACTTATTTGAAAAGACTCTGATCCTGGGAAAGATTGAAGGTGGGAGAAGAAGGGGATCGACAGAGGATGAGATGGTTGGATGGCATCACTGACTCAATGGACATGAGTTTGAGTAAACTCCGAGAGTTGGTGATGAACAGGGAGGCCTGGCGTGCTGCTGTTCACGGAGTCACAAAGAGTCAGCCACGACTGAGTGACTACTGAACTGAACTGAACTGTATAGTTATTAAATATTCTCAATTAAATAACTATACTCTTTTATGTATAGGCATGCCCTTGTTTCTTTTCAAAGAAAAACTGAAATATTTAGGGGTAAAGAAATAGATTACAAATACTTACAAATTATCAGCATAATAATATATCAATATATCACATGAAGAGAGAAAGCAAATTAGCTAAGTGTTAACAGTTGGCAAATTTGGATTAAGACAATTCAGAAGTTAGTTGTATTATTCTTAAAATGCTCCTGTAAATTTTAAATTATTTCAAAATAATTAAAATAGCTAAAATATAGCCTAAAAATTTGTAATCCATTTGTATTGTGTTGAATGTATGTTTTCAAATATATTCTGAAGCATTTGTGTCAATGGATCTTTTGAGAGAGTCTGCAAATTTGTAGTAAGAAAGTGGTAAGTAGGTAAACTTAATGTGTAAGTTAATGGTCAGCTCCAGGTTTCAAAAAAGATTCTTGGAAAGAAAAGTTGTTACATGAAGGAAAATCTATTTGGAAAGAAGATTTTATATAAAACCTTGGATTCTCGTTGTATAACATTCTTATTATCTGCTTTGAAATTTAAAGAATTTTAAAAGTAAGGAAAATAGTTGGATTGTTGGATAGTATAACTGCCCAGCAAAACAGTGTAAACTTCCTTGTAAGGACATTTAATGATAAGCCAATATGTGAAAAGCAGAATATGAATTATGGGATGCATTTGTCTCTAAGAATAAATCCTAAAAGAATTGTTTTATAATCTTTCCAAGCTAGTATCAGAATTAAATTAAGGAAACACTGATAATAGTTAAGAATTATACATTGGTATCTTACATCATGTATTTATATTTCTTTAATGTAAATGAACTTATAATCCTCCAAGTACCCTGTCATCTTTGTTATGCTATCTTCCGGTTGATTTTTTTATAATGCCATTTTCTGTATATTGTCTTAATTCACAGTTTAATTCTGCTCTCATGATACGGTTTAATTTTAAAGGAATGACAAAGTGGACTGTAGCATGTCATATGATCTAGGTCCTCAATTATTCATGATTATAGTCCATCAAAACATATAAATATACCATCATTATCTAAGAACAAATTACCTGATTTGTATGAAAGTTGCAAAGTGGCTTGCTTTGGAACCCAAATTGACAACAGACAGGGGAAATGTTATTGATATGTAGTAAAGTCTTGCTTTCTCTAGTACAAATCTCAGGGTTACACTTACTTTTATTTTTTTTATTTTTTTTTTTATTTTTTTTTTATTTATTTATTTTTTTACACGAACTCCCAAACATGAACCCCCCTCCCACCTCCCACCCCACATCTTCCCTCCAGATCATCCCCATACACCAGCCCCAAGCATCCTGCATCCTGCATTGAACATAGACTGGCAATTCATTTCTTACATGATAGTATACATATTTCAATGCTATTCTCCCAAATCATCCCTCCCTCTCCCTCTCCCTCTCCTTCTCCCTCAGAGTCCATAAGTCCGCTCTACACATCTGTATCTCTTTTGCTGTCTTGCATACAGGGTCCTCATTACCATCTTTCTAAATTCCATATATATGTGTTAGTATACTGTATTGGTGTTTTTCTTTCTGGCTTACTTCACTCTGTATAATTGGTTCCAGTTTCATCCATCTTATTAGAACTGATTCAAATGTATTCTTTTTAATGGCTGAGTAATACTCCATTGTGTATATATACCACAGCTTTCTTATCCATTCATCCGCTGATGGACATCTAGGTTGTTTCCATGTCCTGGCTATTATAAACAGTGCTGCAATGAACATTGGGGTACATGTGTCTCTTTCTATTCTGGTTTCCTCGGTGTGTATGCCCAGCAGTGGGATTGCTGGGTCATAAGGCAGTTCTATTTGCAATTTCTTAAGGAATCTCCACACTGTTCTCCATAGTGGCTGTACTAGTTTGCATTCCCACCAACAGTGTAAAAGGGTTCCCTTTTCTCCACACCCTCTCCAGCATTTATTGCTTGCAGACTTTTGGATCGCAGCCATTCTGACTGGTGTGAAGTGGTATCTCATTGTGGTCTTGATTTGCATTTCTCTGATAATGAGTGACGTTGAGCATCTTTTCATGTGTTTGTTAGCCATCCGTATGTCTTCTTTGGAGAAATGTCTATTTAGTTCTTTGGCCCATTTTTTGATTGGGTCGTTTATTTTTCTGGAATTGAGCTGTATAAGTTGCTTGTATATTTTTGAGATTAGTTGTTTGTCAGTTGCTTCATTTGCTATTATTTTCTCCCATTCAGAGGGTTGTCTTTTCACCTTGCTTATAGTTTCCTTTGTTGTGCAGAAGCTTTTAATTTTAATTAGATCCCATTTGTTTATATTTGCTTTTATTTCCAGTATTCTGGGAGGCGGATCATTGAGGATCCTGCTGTGATTTATGTCGGAGAGTGTTTTGCCTATGTTCTCCTCTAGGAGTTTTATAGTTTCTGGTCTTACATTTAGATCTTTAATCCATTTTGAGTTTATTTTTGTGTGTGGTGTTAGAAAGTGATCTAGTTTCATTCTTTTACAAGTGGTTGACCAGTTTTCCCAGCACCACTTGTTAAAGAGATTGTCTTTACTCCATTGTATATTCTTGCCTCCTTTGTCAAAGATAAGGTGTCCATATGTGTGTGGATTTATCTCTGGGCTTTCTATTTTGTTCCATTGATCTATATTTCTGTCTTTGTGCCAGTACCACACTGTCTTGATGACTGTGGCTTTGTAGTAGAGCCTGAAGTCAGGTAAGTTGATTCCTCCAGTTCCATTCTTCTTTCTCAAAATTGCTTTGGCTATTCGAGGTTTTTTGTATTTCCATACAAATCTTGAAATTATTTGTTCTAGTTCTGTGAAAAATACCGCTGGTAGCTTGATAGGGATTGCATTGAATCTGTAGATTGCTTTGGGTAATATATTCATTTTCACTATATTGATTCTTCCAATCCATGAACATGGTATATTTCTCCATCTATTAGTGTCCTCTTTGATTTCTTTCATCAGTGTTTTATAGTTTTCTATATATAAGTCTTTAGTTTCTTTAGGTAGATATATTCCTAAGTATTTTATTCTTTTCGTTGCAATGGTGAATGGAATTGTTTCCTTAATTTCGTTTTCTACTTTCTCATTATTAGTGTATAGGAATGCAAGGGATTTCTGTGTGTTGATTTTATATCCTGCAACTTTACTATATTCATTGATTAGCTCTAGTAATTTTCTGGTGGAGTCTTTAGGGTTTTCTATGTAGAGGATCATGTCATCTGCAAACAGTGAGAGTTTTACTTCTTCTTTTCCAATTTGGATTCCTTTTATTTCTTTTTCTGCTCTGATTGCTGTGGCCAAAACTTCCAGAACTATGTTGAATAGTAGCGGTGAAAGTGGACATCCTTGTCTTGTTCCTGACTTTAGGGGAAATGCTTTCAATTTTTCACCATTGAGGATAATGTTTGCTGTGGGTTTGTCATATATAGCTTTTATTATGTTGAGGTATGTTCCTTCTATTCCTGCTTTCTGGAGAGTTTTTATCATAAATGGATGTTGAATTTTATCAAAGGCCTTCTCTGCATCTATTGAGATAATCATATGGCATTTATTTTTCAATTTGTTAATGTGGTGAATTACATTGATTGATTTGCGAATATTGAAGAATCCTTGCATTCCTGGGATAAAGCCTACTTGGTCATGGTGTATGATCTTTTTAATGTGTTGTTGGATTCTGATTGCTAGAATTTTGTTGAGGATTTTTGCATCTATGTTCATCAGTGATATTGGCCTGTAGTTTTCTTTTTTTGTGGCATCTTTGTCAGGTTTTGGTATTAGGGTGATGGTGGCCTCATAGAATGAGTTTGGAAGTTTACCTTCCTCTGCAATTTTCTGGAAGAGTTTGAGTAGGATAGGTGTTAGCTCTTCTCGAAATTTTTGGTAGAATTCAGCTGTGAAGCCGTCTGGACCTGGGCTTTTGTTTGCTGGAAGATTTCTGATTACAGTTTCAATTTCCGTGCTTGTGATGGGTCTGTTAAGATTTTCTATTTCTTCCTGGTTCAGTTTTGGAAAGTTGTATTTTTCTAAGAATTTGTCCATTTCTTCCACGTTGTCCAATTTATTGGCATATAATTGCTGATAGTAGTCTCTTATGATTCTTTGTATTTCTGTGTTGTCTGTTGTGATCTCTCCATTTTCATTTCTGATTTTATTGATTTGATTTTTCTCCCTTTGTTTCTTGATGAGTCTGGCTAATGGTTTGTCAATTTTATTTATCTTTTCAAAAAACCAGCTTTTGGCTTTGTTGATTTTTGCTATGGTCTCTTTTGTTTCTTTTGCATTTATTTCTGCCCTAATTTTTAAGATTTCTTTCCTTCTACTAACTCTGGGGTTCTCCATTTCTTCCTTTTCTAGTTGCTTTAGGTGTAGAGTTAGGTTATTTATTTGACTTTTTTCTTGTTTCCTGAGGTATGCCTGTATTGCTATGAACTTTCCTCTTAGCACTGCTTTTATAGTGTCCCACAGGTTTTGGGTTGTTGTGTTTTCATTTTCATTCATTTCTATGCACATTTTGATTTCTTTTTTGATTTCTTCTGTGATTTGTTGGTTATTCAGAAGCGTATTGTTCAGCCTCCAAATGTTGGAATTTTTAATAGTTTTTCTCCTGTAATTGAGATCTAATCTTAATGCATTATGGTCAGAAAAGATGCTTGGAATGATTTCGATTTTTTTGAATTTATCAAGGTTAGATTTATGTCCCAGGATGTGATCTATCCTGGAGAAGGTTCCGTGAGCACTTGAGAAAAAGGTGAAATTCATTGTTTTGGGGTGAAATGTCCTATAGATATCAATTAGGTCTAACTGGTCTATTGTATCATTTAAAGTTTGCGTTTCTTTGTTAATTTTCTGGTTAGTTGATCTGTCCATAGGTGTGAGTGGGGTATTAAAGTCTCCCACTATTATTGTGTTATTGTCAATTTCCCCTTTCATACTTGTTAGCATTTGTCTTACATATTGCGGTGCTCCTATGTTGGGTGCATATATATTTATAATTGTTATATCTTCTTCTTGGATTGATCCTTTGATCATTATGTAGTGGCCTTCTTTGTCTCTTTTCACAGCCTTTGCTTTAAAGTCTATTTTATCAGCTATGAGTATTGCCACTCCTGCTTTCTTTTGGTCTCTATTTGCATGATATATCTTTTTCCAGCCTTTCACTTTCAGTCTGTTTATGTCCCTTGTTTTGAGGTGGGTTTCTTGTAGACAGCATATACAAGGGTCTTGTTTTTGTATCCATTCAGCCAGTCTTTGTCTTTTGGTTGGGGCATTCAACCCATTTACGTTTAAGGTAATTATTGAGAAGTATGATCCCGTTGCCATTTACTTTATTGTTTTGGGTTCGGGTTTATACACCCTTTTTGTTTCCTGTCTAGAGAATATCCTTTAGCATTTGTTGGAGAGCTGGTTTGGTGGTGCTGAATTCTCTCAGCTTTTGCTTGTCTGTAAAGCTTCTGATTTCTCCTTCGTATTTGAAAGAGATCCTTGCTGGGTACAGTAATCTGGGCTGTAGGTTTTTTTCGTTCAACACTTTAAGTATGTCTTGCCATTCCCTCCTGGCCTGAAGAGTTTCTATTGAAAGATCAGCTGTTATCCTTATGGGAATCCCCTTGTGTGTTATTTGTTGTTTTCCCCTTGCTGCTTTTAATAGTTGTTCTTTGTGTTTGATCTTTGTTAATTTGATTAATATGTGTCTTGGCGTGTTTCGCCTTGGGTTTATCCTATTTGGAACTCTCTGGGTTTCTTGGACTTGGTTGGCTATTTCCTTCCCCATTTTAGGGAAGTTTTCAACTATTATCTCCTCAAGGATTTTCTCATGGTCTTTCTTTTTGTCTTCTTCTTCTGGGACTCCTATAATTCGAATGTTGGAGCGTTTCATATTGTCCTGGAGGTCTCTGAGATTGTCCTCATTTCTTTTAATTCGTTTTTCTCTATTCCTCTCTGATTCATTTATTTCTACCATTCTATCTTCTATTTCACTAATCCTATCTTCTGCCTCCGTTATTCTACTATTTGTTGCCTCCAGAGTGTTCCTGATCTCATTTATTGCATTATTTATTGTACAATGACTCTTTTTTATTTCTTCTAAGTCCTTGTTAAACCTTTCTTGCATCTTCTCAATCCTTGTCTCCAGGCTATTTATCTGTGATTCCATTTTTATTTCAAGATTTTGGATCATTTTCACTATCAATATTCGGAATTCTTTCTCAGGTAGATTCCCTATCTCTTCCTCTTTTGTTTGGTTTGGTGGACATTTCTCCTGTTCCTTTACCTGCTGAGTATTCCTCTGTCTCTTCATCTTGGTTATATTGCTGTGTTTGGGGTGGCCTTTCTATATTTTGGGAATTTGTGGAGTTCTCTTTATTATGGAGTTTCCTCACTGTGGGTAGGGTTGTATCTGTGGCTTGTCAAGGTTTCTTGGTGAGGGAGGCTTGTGCTGGAGTTCTGGTGGGTGGAGCTGGATTTCTTCTCTCTGGAGTGCAATGGAGTGACCAGTAATAGGTTATGAGACGTCAGTGGTTTTGGAGTAACTTTGAGCTTCCTGTATATTGAAGCTCAGGGATGTGTTCTTCTGTTGCTGGAGAATTTGCGTGGTATGTCTTCCTCTGGAACTTGTTGGCCCTTGGGTGGTGCTTGGTTTCAGTATATATATGGAGGTGTTTGATTAGCTCCTATTTATTAATGTTCCGTGGATTCAGGAGTTCTCTGATATTCTCAGGGTTTGGACTTAAGCCTCCTGCTTCTGGTTTTCAGTTTTATTTTTACAGTAGCCTCAAGACGTCTCCATCTATACAGCACCGATGATAAAACATCTAGGTTAAAGGTGAAAAGTTTCTCCACCTTGAGGGACACCCAGAGAGGTTCTCTGAGTTACATGGAGAAGAGAAGAGGGAGGGGTTAGTTAGAGGTGACTGGAATGAGATGAGGTGGGATTAAAAGAGGAGAGAGCAAGCTAGCCAGTAATCACTTCCTTATGTGCGCTCCACAGTCTGGACCGCTCAGAGGTATTCACAGGGTTATACAGGGTAGAGAAGAGGGAGGAAGTAGACAGAGGTGGCTAGGAGGATAAAAGAGGGAAATGAAAAGGAGAGAGACAGATCCAGCCAGTAACCAGTTCCTTAAGTGTTCTCCCCCATCTAGAACACACAGAGATTCACAGAGTTGGGTAGAGAAGAGAAGGGGGAGAGAAGAGACAGAGTCCTCTTGGTGGATAAAAAGCAGAGTCCAAAGGAGGAGAGAGTGGTCAAGCCAGTAATCTCACTCTCAGGTAAAACTGGGTAGTGAAATTTGGGTTTTTAAAAGTACAGAATTGACAACAAAAACCAAAAAGCAAAGATTAAAAATCTAGAGTAAAAAAATAAAATAAAATAAAAATTTTTTTTCTTTTTTTTTTTACACTTACTTTTAAATAAAATCTTGAAAGACCAGGGCCGATAGATAGAGAAAGACGTTCCTTCTGACTCCTGTTGGTAACTAACCTGTGTTGGGTACCTCAGGCAACTTTGAAGTACTTCTTTTTTCTTTTTAACAATATGTAAAGTTACAGACTTCCCTGGTGGCTCAGATGATAAAGTGTCTACCTACAATGCAGGAGACCCAGGTTCAGTCTTCCTGGGTCAGGAAGATCCTCTGGAGAAGTCAATGGCAACCGATTCCAGTACTCCTGCCTGGAAAATCCCATGGATGAAGGAGCGTGGTAGGCTACAGTCCACGGGGTCACAGAGAGTCAGACATGACTGAGCGACGTCACTGTCACTAAGGTTATAGAAATGTGTTTCTCTCCTACTCTCTGTGGAAAACCATTTAAAGCTTCAGTTATCTTATCTGGCTGTCTAGACTCATACGAATATCAAAATACTTGATAGGCTAATGAGGCTGACCTTGACACAGACATTCATTAGGGCTGAGTTTAAAAACCCTAAATTACAAAATCATCAGTTCACAAGTAGATACTGAGTACTGACTATGTGGGAAGGATCTCTCAGCTGCTCTAAGAGAAACTCAGCTAAGGTAGTTCATCTGTTCTCGTGAAGCTTGACTCTAGACTGACTCAACAGACAAGAGTTTGAGCAAACTCCGGGAGACAGGGAAGGACGGGGAAGCCTGGCTTGTTGCAGTCCGTGGAATCACAAAGATTTGGACAGGACTCAGTGACTGAACGATAGCAACATTAGTAGCAGAGATCCAGGCAATAGATTCTACGCATCGTGGGAGTGGTAGAGGACGAGGACCAGTGGGCAGTGGGGCCGCCCCCTTGCTGCGGTGGGACCCAGCCCCATTGTTAAGGCAGAGCTAAAGACCACAGGCACTGTAACACCAAACATGTGAAAGCCAGACTCAGTGAGGTGGTTATTTGATGAGAAACACACAAGATAATTCAAGTTTCCAGCTTTTTCTGATTGGAATAAAAAATATTTCTCACCTGGGCTTCTTAAAGCAACTGAGGCTGGGGTGGAGAAGGGAAAGGGGACAAAGGCCAGAATGGGTTCTCATCCATTACAACTATGATGGCTACTCATTGACAAATTCAACTTTCTAATCATGAAAATGAGGATAAAGCTATTGTACATGCTTTGCACCTTATACCTGGTGGGTGGGTTAGGAGGATGGTATGAAACTATCTGAAAGGACTTGGAAAATAATTAAGTGCTACAAAAAATGTAGAGGATTGTTAATAACATCTGACATTTATTAAGTACTTGTGTGCCAGGGATTGTGCTGGCACTTTATATTCATTGCCTCCAGTAACCCTTCTGCAACACTCTGAGGCAGATGCTATTATGAACATTTCAGTGAGGAAGAGACTGAAATCTACAGTGATTGATGACATATAAGTAAGTGCCCCAGAGAGATTTCAGGCTCCAGCGACCTGATTCAAGAGTCCCACATAATTACTATTCTTGTTGTTGGGGGGAAGGCAATGGCACCCCACCCCAGTACTCTTGCCTGGAAAATCCAATGGACAGAGTAGCCTGGTGGGCTGCAGTCCATGGGGTCGCTAACAGTCGGACAGACTGAGCGACTTCACTTTCACTTTTCTCTTTCATGCCTTGGAGAAGGAAATGGCGGCCCACTCCAGTATTCTTGCCTGGAGAACCCCAGGGACGGGGGAGCCTGGTGGGCTGCCGTCTATGGGGTCACACAGAGTCAGACACGACTGAAGTGATGCAGCAGCAGTCGTGTCCCACTCAGTGTGACCCCATGGACTACAGCAGGCCAGGCCTCCCTGTCCTTCACCATCTCCCAGAGTTTGCACAAACTCATGTCCATCGAGTCTTGAGTCGTTGATACCATCCAACCATCTCATCCTCTGTTACCCCCTTTTCCTCCTGCCTTTAATCTTTCCCAGCATCAGGGTCTTTTCTAATGAATCAGCTCTTTGCATTAGGTGGCCAAAGTATTGGAACTTCAGTATTAGTCCTTCCAATGAATATACATGATTGATTTTCTTTAGGATTGACTGGTTTAATGTCCTTGCAGTCCAAGGGAGTCTCAAGAGTCTTCTCCAACACTACAGTTCAAAAACATCAATTCTTCAATGCTTGGCCTTCTTTCTGGCTCTCAATTATTATGTGTGAAGCTAAAATGGATTTGTGCCTATGATCTATAGCTGGATTTGCTCCTGCTCACTCTCCCAGTAGCATCCAGGCTTAAGTTCAGCATCAGCATGGGGATAAATCGTGCACTTCACTGGGAAAGCCACGGGCACATGGAGCATTCAAGTCTTGAGGAAAAGAACATCTTTCCAGAGAATCACTAAATCCCTTTGCTGATGTATGCACAGGCATGTACGCTCCAGCCCTGGGTATTTAACCAAGCTAATTTCAAACTAATATTCAAGGCTTACAACAAAGGCACTGATTAATCTATTAGCTGTGCCTGGAAATGAGCTGAGAAATTATTGCTTCAACTGCTCTCTTCCTGTTCAGAAGCCCAACAGGGGCTGCCCCATGCTCTCTTCAAGCTAAGGGTTGAATGGAAGCCCCGAGGTCAGTGAACAAGGCTGCTTAAGGACACAGATTGAGACTCAAGTAAGGAGAAGCTGGGAAGATGGCAGCTGATTTAGGGGACCTTGGCTTCTGACTATAAAGGTGAATCCAAATGTTGCTCCAGCTCTTTACTACGTCTCAGCAAAAGCCTGACACTGAGAGCAAAATATGAGATGAGGTTTGCAAATAGAACCCCAGAGGAAATGTGCATGTGGCTGTGCATTGTACAAAAGCAGGAAGGAAGGGAGGCGAGACCCACGGCCAACTGTGGACAGGGCTTTGCCTTTGTTCTTAGAGTCACTGGGAGTGTTCCTGGCTCTGATGGATCCTGGCTGGCACCAAGAAAGCCTCTCCCACACAACGCTTCTGCATCCTCACCTGTAACATCTCCTGTTCCAGGCCCCACCAGGAACTATCTATCATGTGGAATTGTGTGCTGGCGGGAGAAACAGTAGCTCCAGATGAAAGTCCCTGTGCAACAAAACAAATACCTCAATGCCATCCAGTTTGGAAGAGATATTTCTGCAGATTCTGACCAGGTTAGTATGAACAGCAAAAACACATTCACTCGCCTATCCTGCCCGGCCCTTCCTGACACCTTCCCGAGGAACAAGACAACAGAGGTGAGGAAAGCCACTTGGGGTCCTCTTACTTCCTCCTACAAGCCAGGCATCCTTCCAACCGCACCCTGAAGCTCACTGCCCTTCGGTTTGTTGGGCGTCAGGCTCTGTGCCAATCAATCACGTCATCATCTTGTGTAGTCCTCACAGCACTGCCAAGAAATACATGTCTTTATCGCCCTCCACCTTTTTTTTTTTTTTTTCTTACTGATAAGGAAATTGAGGCTCAGAGGGAGTCAGTAACTTGCAGGAGGTCAAACAGATACACAGAAATGAAGTTGGGATTATAATCCATTTTGTCCAACTCCAGAGCATGCGCACTTCTCCCCATGACTCACTGCTGAACTGCCATCCCTTGGGGTGTGCCAAGAAACGATAGGGAAGGCAAAGTCTGGCTCTGGTGACCTCAGGTCATGTGCACAGGTATGCTCGTGTTCACCTGCATGCTTCTGTGCATGTTGGTGTCGGCAACCATGCTCCTTTTTATTCCCTTTTCTGTCTTTCTCCCAAACCCCCCACCCCTTTTTCACTTCATATACCCCTTTTATCCACCATGCCAGTTTTCTTATTCTCAATACTCTTGTCACCTGCCTTAGAAATTAATTCACACATACATGTAGAAATTTAGTAATTTAACTCTCCCCTGAATCTTTCACTTTAAGAGAAAATAAAGAGTGGGGAAAATGCACCAGTCCTGGGACTTGCCTGGTGGTCTGGTGGTTAAAATTTCACCTTCTAGGGGGTATGAGTTTTTCAGGGATTTAGGATCCCACATGTCTCTTGGCCAAAACACTAAAACATAAAATAGAAGCAATACTGTAAAAAATTGAATAAAGACTTTAAAAATGGTCCACATCAAGAAAAAAAGGCACCAGTCCTTCGAGCAGGAGTGGATCCAGATGTTTTTGGGAGGAGGGAAAATGACACTTTGGGGACTGTGAATCCCACTTCTGGCACAGAATGGGCAAACACAATAGCTAAAGCACACAGACCAACACCAGAGATACAAGTATTAGAGAAGGGAAAAGAGACTAGCCCAATCCTATTTGAGACTGCCCAAATAAACACATCTGGGGTCTCGAAAAGGAGACTCCTCCTAGGCTCTAAGGAGCAAAGATCTTCCTGTGTTGCTGGGGCCCAGGCCAGGCGGGGGCTGGGCTAGGAGAGTGAGGGAAGAGAAGCATGGGGTCTCCTTGGCAATGCCACTCCATGCTGCCCATCAGCCCAGGGAAACAGGCTCAGCCCATCTCTGTGCACGTGTCACTCATTTCATGGCATCCCTGATGCACAGTCTCAGGGTTTCGGCACCATCCACGCAGCAGAACCTAAACTACATGTTTCACAGTGACCAGGAAGCACCCTTTCTACTGTCTTGCATTTAGTGTAGAAATACAAGCTCCAGAGGAGAAGGAGGAGTAGGGTGGATGTGCAAAGGGAATTAGAGTATCACCCTGGTAACATCTTTTGTGGCATCATTTTTTCCCCCAGTTCCAGCACGTCCCTAACACAGCCCTTTTTAGAGCTATAGCCCCCATGCAGAGAAGACAAGACCCAGTGCAAAATTCCTATGTATCACGCTTATCTGATCTCTCCTCTCTCTTTCAGTGCACGTGCCTTTGATGTTGGTCTGCATGTTTATGTTTACCTGTTCTCTTCTGTGAAGTAGATCTAATCATGGTGTTTGTTTCCTTTTCAACAACTACCCCTCCTCCCCAAACAGACCACAATAAACTCTATTAGAACCAGAAATTTTGGTAATTTTGTCAACTGCTATATTCTCAGTGCATAGAATTGTGCCTATACATAGTAAGTGCTCAATAAATACTGAATATATAGGTTTATCAAAAAGTTTGTAGCTCAGCTTTACTATCCAGAGACACCTATTGGTATTTGGCCAAATGTTTCTAGGTGAGCACCTGAAATTCTCACTCCTGAGCCCACAATGGGACACAACCACAACAGTGTTGCTTATTCAAGTAAATGCACAAGACAGGGGGTGACCTATCTAGAAGATCAACTTTCTCTTCCTGGAAATTTTAACCCAGATCTTATCCTGTTTTCTGAGTCTGTGATAAGGACCATAATATTAAAATGAGCTTCAAAAAGACAATCTATGGGGAATTCCCTGGAAGTCTGTGGTTAGGACTCAGCACTTTTCCTGCCAGGGAGGGGTTGGTGTCCGGGTTCAATAACTGGTTGAAGAACTAAGATCCCATAAGCCACATAGTGAAGCCCCCCCCCCAAAAAAAAAGAAAAAGAAAGAAAGAAAAGACAACCTATGGAATGGGAAACAATATTTGCAAACCGTATATCTAATAAAGGGTTGCTATCAAAAAATATATAAATAACACGCAAATCAATAGCAAAATAACACCAAATAACGCAATGGCAAAGTGGGCAAAGGGCTTTAACACACATTTCTTCAAAGAAGATATATGAAAGGACAACAAGTACATGAAAGGATGGTCATCACCACTTGTCACTAGGGAAATGCAAATTAAAACCACATGCCCATTAGAATGGCTGTCATCAAAAAGATATGAGATAACAAATGCTGGCAAAAATAGAATTATCATATGATCCATCTTCCCTGATAGCTCAGTTGGTAAAGAATCCGCCTGCAATTCAGGAAACCCCAGTTCGATTCCTGGATTGGGAAGATCCTCTGGAGAAGGGAATGGCTACCCACTCCAGTATTCTGGCCTGGAGAATTCAATGGACTGTATAGTCCATGGGGTCACAAAGAGTCGGACAAGACTGAATGACTTTCACTCTCACGATCCAGCTATTCTGCCTCTTAGAGTATATTCTGAGAAAGTGAAATCACTTAACTGAAAAAAATATCTGGAACTTCCCTAGTGGTCCAGTGGTTAAGAATCTGCCTGCTACTGCCGGAGACACAGGTTTGAGCCTGGGAAGATTCCCCATGCCAGGGAGGAACTCAGCCTGTGCTGCACAGCTACTGAGCCCCTGTGCCCTAGAGCCCATGTTCTGCAACAAGAGAAGCCGCTGCAATGAGAAACCCACGCATCATGAGAGACTGGCCCCCACGCTCTGCAACTAGAGAAAGCCTGTAAACAGCAACAAAGACCAAGCGCAGCCAAAAATAAATAAATAATTTTTTAAAAAAATCTGTACTACCATGTTCATAGCAGCATTATTTGCAATAGCCAAGACATTGCCAAGACATGGAAACAACTTAGGTATCCCTTAGTGGACAAATGGAAAAAGAAGTTGTGGTATACATAGTCAACCCTAGGCATCCACGTAAGATTTGTTCCAGTTCCCCTCACAGACACCAAATTCCATGGGTGCTCAAGTCTCTTAAAGAAAATGGTGTAGTATTTGCATGTAACCTATGCACATCCTCCAATATGCTTAAAATTATCTCTAGATTAACACAATGTAAATGCTATGTAAATAGTTGTAAATACAATGTAAATGTTATGTAAGTAGTTGCCAGCATAGTGGCAAATTCAAGCTTTGCTTCCTATAACTTTCTGGAATTTTTGTAAAATTATTTTCAATCTGTGGTGGGTTGTATCCCTGGATGAGGAACCTAAGCACACAAATAGCCAAGTATATAATGAAATATTATTCAACCATAAAAATGATTAAGTCATTTCACAATAAACATAAATCAAGCCGTCATGTTATATGACTTATGCAGTATTGTATGCCAATTATTTCTCAGTGAACTTGGGGGGAGGGGAAATACAGTTTGTTCACTCATTTATTCGGTTGACACTTAGTGAAGGTAAAGGCAGAGGAACCAGAGATCAAATTGCCAACATCCGCTGGATCATCGAAAAAGCAAGAGAGTTCCAGAAAAACATCTGTTTCTGCTTTATTGACTATGCCAAAGCCTTTGACTGTGTGGATCACAATAAACTGTGGAAAATTCTGAAAGAGATGGGAATACCAGACCACCTAACCTGCCTCTTGAGAAACCTGTATGCAGGTCAGGAAGCAACAGAACTGGACATGGAACAACAGACTGGTTCCAAACAGGAAAAGGAGTACGTCAAGGCTATACATTGTCACCCTGCTTATCTAACTTCTATGCAGAGTACATCATGAGAAACGCTGGGCTGGAAGAAGCACAAGCTGGAATCAAGACTGCCTGGAAAAATATCAATAACTTCAGATATGCAGATGACACCACCGTTATGGCAGAAAGTGAAGAGGAGCTAAAAAGCCTCTTGATTAAAGTGAAAGTGGAGAGTGAAAAAGTTGGCTTAAAGCTCAACATTCAGAAAATGAAGATCATGGCATCTGGTCCCATCACTTCATGGGAAATAGATGGGGAAACAATGGAAACCGTGTCAGACTTTATTTTGGGGGGCTCCAAAATCACTGCAGATGGTGAATGCAGCCATGAAATTAAAAGACGCTTACTCCTTGGAAGGGAAGTTATGACCAACCTAGATAGCATGTTAAAAAGCAGAGACATTACTTTCCCAACAAAGGTCCATCTAGTCAAGGCTATGATTTTTCCAGTGGTCATGTATGGATATGAGAGTTGGACTGTGAAGAAAGCTGAGTGCCGAAGAATTGATACTTTTGAACTGTGGTGTTGGAGAAGACTCTTGAGAGTTCCTTGGACTGCAAGGAGATCCAACGAAGGAGATCAGCCCTGGGATTTCTTTAGAAGGCATGATACTAAAGCTGAAACTCCAGTACTTTGGCCACCTCGTGCAAAGAGTTGACTGATTGGAAAAGACTGGGAGGGATTGGGGGCAGGAGGAGAAGGGGATGACAGAGGATGAGATGGCTGGATGGCATCACTGACTCGATGGACGTGAGTCTGAGTGAACTCCGGGAGTTGGTGATGGACAGGGAGGCCTGGCGTGCTGTGATTCATGGGGTCGCAAAGAGTCAGATACGACTGAGCGACTGAACCGAACCGAACTAAAACATGGGTCACCAGACACTCTTCAAGTTATTGTAGCCCAGTGACAAAAACATTGACATGGGGTGTATGTCCCAGTGGAGTCGTTTATGAAGAAGCAAGGGCTTCTGCAGTAAGGCCTCTGCTCTTCATTTTGAAGATATTTGACTAGTATAATCAAAGTGGCTGCATTCTACCTATTTTAAACAAACATTCTAGAGATGACTGAGGTGGGGAAGATACCGGCCATCAACCTTCCACTCTTTGGTGCAGAGAGTTGGGAGAAACATCCACAAAAAGGAAACTAAAGGGTTGATTACAAAGGAAAGAGAAAGGTGTTTCGGAGGTATGCTGGTACTGAAAGTTCTGAAAAACAGAGGATGACCATGGGCTGATGCAGAGACATTTGAAGATCTCAAACCTAATACCCTTTATACCACAGTGTGATTTAGTTTCTCAGGCAGGTGACTAGAGAGCAGGTGTGTGCTTAAATTCTAGCATTACCTTCCCTTATCTCCTGGTCTGGACAAATTTCATAGCTTCATTGAACCTCAATATCCTCACCTGCACATGAAGACAATACTGTTACTTAGACCATAGGATTCTGTGAGGCTCAATGCCCGGTGCCTAACTCATGCAGTTGGCTGGATAAATGGCAATTAAACTCCTGAATTATTGAAGAATGAGAGGGAGCAGAGATGGAAGGACAACAAGAAGGTCTCCAAAGACATACCTTAGTTCTGATTTTTGCTAGAATCAGGTCTTATCCCACTTCCCAGAAAAATAAATGTGAGTATTATTTAACTTAGGTTGAGTTCACACCTTATTTTTGTCTTTCCCTAAGCAATGATTCTTGAACTTTAGAATATATGAAGCAAATGTGGACACTTGTCAAAAAGAATCTAGATTCCTGAATTCAAACTTGAGAAACTCTGATGTAGTATATCTGAAGTCTGACACAAGGATCTCTATTTTACAATGGCAGTTCAAGAACTTTTAACTGACTTTTATAGGTAGATTCTACTTTGAAACCTGCAGAAGACTGCAAAGCAGAGGCTGTTTAGATGAATCCGGGACACCGAACCAGCATGAATCATAAACAGAAGATGTAAACAGAGGTTAATGTGCAGGGTATAGTAGTAATTATGTTTTGGAGAGGCCTGATTCAGGATGATACTTGAAATGAGGGATCTGTTGGACAGAGGCCAGATATTTTTCAACCTCTCAGTAAAGGAACTATCAGTTTGGCTTTTTCTATGGAACTTAAAAGCCCAAAGATATTGCCAAATATAATGCTATTTCATGGTCAGATGGTAGCCTGAATCTGCCCTTTTTAATCTCAATGATTCAAAACCTTGTAGATGACCATACTCATGTAAGTCTTTACAGCAATTCTTGGTTTAAGCAAGCTATTTCTGCAATCAAGTAACTATTCACAAATAACCAATTTCACAAAATTAGCAAGGCAGGAAATAAGCAAGGGCAGACTGCCATAAGCAGCACATGTGTCTGTGTGGATGATTGCTAAGGACTATTTCTTCTCAGAATGTCAGTGTAACCAAAGGAATCTATGAAAGCAAAAGAAGCAGGGACAATGATAGGCAGTGTAAAAACAAAGTTTAAGTAGAAATGTGAAATGATACATCATTGTTCTTTTACGCCAAGCAATAGCAGACTGTAGACTGCAGGCCAAGTTTGGTCAACCATCTGTTTGTAAATAAAGTTTTATTGAGACACAGTCATACCTATTTGTTTACATATCCATGGCAGCTTTTGCACCACAATGGCAGAGATCATATGGTCTATAAAGCTGAAATGCATACTATACAATCTTTACAGGAAAAGTTTTCTGATGGCTGTATTAAGTCATTAACTTCAGAAATGGTTTGCTCTGCAGCAGTAGATGAATAAACGAGTGCTTCATCTAATGAAACCAGAGTAAAGTGTAAATTTGCACAAAAAGTGAGTGTATGTAACAACAGGAGAAGACAGTGGAACAAGAGAAGTAACAAGAGAAGAGAGGACAAAACACCAAGAAAAGGAAAAGAGATGCAGGGAGATTTGATTTTTAAAAAATGATAAGAATAGAGGAAAGGGAGAGAAAAGAGAAGAGGAGAAATAGGTTTCCTACAAACATTCATTAATGTTTGCAGTCAAGAGCAGTGCTTGAACACTGGAATTTTTTGGTTAATATCTATGAAGTCTTGGGCTTCCCTGGTAGCTCAGTGGTAAAGAATCCACCTGCCCATGCAGGAGACATTGGTTCTATCCCTGCTCCAGGAAGATCCCATATGCCTTGGAGCAACTAATCCCTTGCACCGCAACTACTAAATCTGTGCCCTAGAGTCTGAGAGCCTCAACTGCTGAAGCCCTCCCACCCCACAGCCCATGCCCTGCAACAAATGAAGCCACTGCAATGAGGAGCTCATGCACTACAAGCAGAGAGTAGCCCCCACTCGCCAAAACTAGAGGAAAGTCCACACAGCAATGAAGGCCCAGCACAGCCATAAATGAATAAATAAATCAAATTATAAGAAAAAATATCTATGAAATCTTATCTTTATTTTGAGGTGATCACTATTTATAATACAGTGAGTGAAACTGTCAGTGCCAGTTGTCAACACAACACTCATTTTCCCTTAATCCATGTCTCAGATCTGTAATTTCTATTAAGTGTATAATATGCTCAGTTAAAATACTAATGACCCCAGACTACCTTCAACAAAGAGCAGCCATGTGTCTTAGTCCCTTGGGAGTTGTTATAACACAATACCATAAACTGGGTGGCTTAGAAGCAACAAAAATTGATTTCTTATGGTTCTGAAATCTAGGAAGACCCCAGATGAAGATCCCAGCATATTGGGTGTTTGGTGAGCCCCTGCGTTTCTGGTTCACAGAAGGTGTCTTCCAGGGTAAAGCACTTTCTCAGGCCTCTTTCATAAGGATGCTAATTCTGTTTACGGGGACTCCAGTCTGATGGCTAATCACCTCCCAAACACTTCATCTCCTAATATGATCACTCTGGAATTAGGATTTCAATATATGAGTTAGAAAGACAATCTGTACCATCACATGACTCAGTGGTGGCCAATGAGATGTAAGCAGAAATCACTGGTTTGGGACTGCCAGAAAAACCTTTCAAAAGGAAAAACTGCTGGCTTTTGCTTCCTTTTGCTTTTGTCATTTTGCTCATTCTCCTCCCTAGACCTTGGATGTATTTGCATAATCATAATTATCACCTTAAACTATGAAAATCGAAGCCCTGAGCTACGGATGACAAAGCAGGAAAACAGAATGAGCCTTGGTCCTGAAGAGTACCACTGAATGGCTGTGTGAGTCTTGGACTATCCACCTGCATACATTTGTTAAGAGAGAAAAATGAACCACTTCTCTGTTTATGCCACTATTTTTTAGGTTTCTGTTACTTATACTAACAATAAATCATAACCAATCTAGATAGCATCCTTACCTTTTCTTAGGAATGCAGTTCAGTTCAGTCACTCAGTCGTGTCCAACACTTTGAGACCCCATGAACCGCAGCACGCCAGGCCTCCCTGTCCAACACCAACTCCCGGAGCCTACCCAAACTCAAGTCCATTGAGTCAGTGGTGCCATCCAACCATCTCATCCTCTGTTATCCCCTTCTCCTGCCCTCAATCTTTCCCAGCATCAGGGTCTTTTCAAATGAGTCAGCTTTTCATATCAGGTGGCCAAAATGTTGCCGTTTCAGCTTCAACATCAGTCCTTCCAATGAACACTCAGGACTTATCTCCTTTAGGATGGACTGGTTGGATCTCCTTGCAGTCCAAGGGAATCTCAAAAGTCTTCTCCAACACCACAGTTCAAAAGCATCAATTCTTCAGCCCTCAGCTTTCTTTATAGTCCAACTCTCACATCCATACATGACTACTGGAAAAACCATAGCCTTGAGTAGACGGACCTTTGTTGACAAAATAATGTCTCTGCTTTTTAATATGCTGTCTAGGTTGGTCATAACTTTCCTTCAAGGAGTAAGTGTCTTTTAATTTCATGGCTGCAAAGACCATCTGCAGTGATTTGTAGCCCCTCCCCCGCCAAAAAAGACTCTCACTGTTACCACTGTTTCCCCATCTATTTCCCATGAAGTGATGAGACCTGATGCCATGATCTTAGTTTCTGAATGTTGAGCTTTAAGCCAAAATTTTCACTCTCCTCCTTCACTTTCATCAAGGGGCTCTTTAGTTCTTCTTCACTTTCTGGTGTAAGGGTGGTGTCATCTGCATATCTGAGGTTATTGATATTTTTCTCAGCAATCTTGATTCCAGCTTGTGCTTCATACAGCCTGGCATTTCTAATGATGTACTCTGCATAGAAGTTAAATAAGCAGGGTGAGAATATACAGCATTGATGGACTCCTTTTCCTATTTGGAACCAGTGTGTTGCTCCACGTCCAGTTCTAACTGTTGCTTCCTGACCTGCATACAGGTTTCTCAAGAGGCAGGTTAGGTGGTCTGGTATTTCCACCTCTTTCAGAATTTTCCACAGTTTATTGTGATCCACACAGTCAAAGGCTTTGGCATAGTCAATCAAGCAGAAATAGATGGGTTTTTTTTTTTTAGCTTTCTTGCTTTTTTGATGATCCAGCAGATGTTGGCAATTTAATCTCTGGTTCCTCTGCCTTTTGTAAAACCAGCTTGAACATCCAGAAGTTCATGGTTCATGTGTTGCTGAAGTCTGGCTTGGAGAATTTTGAGCATTACTTTACTAGTGTGTGAGATGAGTGCAATTGTGCAGTAGTTTGAGCATTCTTCGGCATTGCCTTTCTTTGGGATTGGAATGAAAACTGACCTTTTCCAGTCCTGTGGCCACTGCTGAGTTTCCCAAATTTGCTGACATACTGAGTGAAGCACTTTCACAGTATCCTCTTTTAGGATTTGAAATAGCTCAACTGGAATTCCATCACCTCCACTAGCTATGTTCATAGTGATGCTTTCTAAGGCCCAGTTGACTTCACATTCCAGGATGTCTGGCTCTAGGTGAGTGATCAGTTCAGTTCAGTTCATTTCAGTTCAGTCGCTCAGTCATGTCCGACTCTTTGCGAACACATGAATCGCAGCACGCCAGGCCTCCCTGTTCATCATC
>SJYX01024515.1:134697-151230 GCA_006410675.1 Oreotragus oreotragus
ATTTATTATTACTTGCAGCAAATAAGAAAAACACAGAGGATCTTTCCCAAAGTGATATCTTCCTGAATAACAAAACTGGGAAGTTTTAAGCTAAAGTGACACACATTTTCATCAGGGGCAAAAAAGGTCAATTTCACCATCCCTTAGTTTCCAGTTGATCTAGTGGTTGAGCACTTTAGGCTAATCTTTACCATTGAAACAGAACTGGAAGTCTTTACAATTGATATATTATCTTTGCTATTGTTACTTTTCTTGCCTGATAACAGTTTGTTCCTGTGTTACTTTGTTCCCTTGAGATCATTAATCTTGAGACCTGCTCAAAAAACATTGTGGCCAGGCTTAGGTGATAAAATGGCTTATACCAAAACTTGTTTGTCATATGTTAAGAAAGTCATACCTGGTTCTCTTTCTCCAGGAACTCCCTGCCTTATTGCTTATATAAGAATAGAAGGAAATCTATAAATAGAAAAAAGGTTTAAGTCAGCTATGCTAACTGAAGGACTTCCCATGTGGCCCAATGGTAAAGAATCTGTCTGCCAATGTAGAAGATGCAAGAGACACAGGTTTAATCCCTGGTCAGGAAGATCCCTTGGAGTCAGAAATGGCAACCCACTCCATTGTACTTGTCTAGAAAATCCTATGGACAGAGGAACCTGGCATGCTATAATACATGTGGTCACAAAGAGTTGGACATGACTGCACTACTAAGCACTCACACAGATGCTAACTGACGTTCTATCTAGAAGAGGCAAATTTAGAAGTTTGAGACTTTGAGAATAAAAGGTTTCTCTGGGTTTCCCTGGTGGCTCAGATGGTAAAGGACCTGCCTGCGTTGCGGGAGACCTGGGCTCAATCCCTGGGTCAGGAAGATCCCCTGGAGTAAGAAATGGCAACCCACTCCTGTATTCTTGCTTGGAGAATTCCATGGACAGAAGAGCCTTGTGGGCTACAGTCCACAAGGTCACAAAGAGTCAGACACAACTGAGTCACTAAGTCTATCTGGATCTTCAAGCTTGTTAAGTCTACTTGAGGAGAACTGCTCAGACCATGGCTAGTTTCTATATGAAGTGCTTTTATTACTCATATATCCAAAGCCCACCCATCCCCTGACTGCCTAGCCTGAAACCTTGTCTCTCTGACTTCGAGTCAACCCCAATAACAGCTGCCTACTCTGACCCCTCTCACACCATTACCTAGCCACCATTAATCCTTATAATCCATTCCCTGTTCTAATTGGTAGGACCTGGCCTCAAATACCACCTGTTCCTGAAGCCGAGCCTGAGGCACATGCACAGTGCACCTGCAATTCAGTTATCGTAGTGAGTCTCACACCACTAAAGTTTAACAATGATGATGACCAAGAAAAAAAAATAATAACATGCACCCACATGCAGGCATACATACAACACACACATGCATACACACAAACAGCTCCATACACAAAGCCAAAGATCAGATTGCTGTAAAGCAAATTCCCGGAGAGTAAGTAATTCTGACACTTTCCCTCCTTTCTCTAAAGCTTTAATATAAACTTTTCTCTCTAATCAAAATTTTTTCCAGGAAATGAAGTTTTACAAAATTATTTTCTGTGCCTACATGTATCAAAGCAGTTAATCAATTCTAATAATTTCATTAAAGCAAAGAAATACAATTAGTAGATTATTATCAAATAATAATAATATCAAATAAATCCTGTTTAATAAAGCACTATGTGGACCCAGCCTAGAAAAGCTAAGGGAGTACAATGCAATGATAAAACTTAGTAGAATCTGACCACTATAGAAAGAAAAGAAAATTAAAGCTGTATATACAGTAAAGGAGATCAAACCAGTCAATCTTAAGGGAAATCAACTCTGAATACTCATTGGAAAGACTGATACTGAAGCTAAAACTTCAGTATTTTGGTCATCTAATTCAAACACCTGACTCACTGGAAAAGCCCCTGATGTTGGGAAAGATTGAAGGCAGAAGAAGAAGGCATCAAGGGGTGAGATGGCTGAATGGGATCACCGATGCAATGGACATTAACTTGGGCAAACTTTGGGAGATGGTGAGGGACAGAGAGCCCTGCCATGCTGCAGTCCATGGGGTCACAAAGAGTCATCACACTGGGTCACTGAACAACAATAACAACACTAAAGTAGAATTCCAGTGAGAAAAAATAAGTCAGTCCATTTTCAAGATACGAGCATCATATTATAGATACTAGATACTGAGATAGATGGTCTAAATATTTGAATGTGGAGGTGGCTCAGATGGTAAAGGTTCTGCCTGCAATGCAGGAAACCCAGGCTCAATCCCTGGGTTGGGAAGATCTCCTGGAGAAGAACATGGCAATCCACTTCAGTATTCTTGCCTGGAGAATCCCATAGACAGAGGAGCCTGGCAGGCTACAGTTTATCAAGTCACGTGGAGTCAGACACGACTGAGCAACTAACACTACAGCCAATCTATATAGGCATGGGTAGCGATAAATATAAGCTAAATATCTATATACATAAATGTTGAAAATATATATGCAACTATTTTATTTTTGCTTGTATGTAAAATATAATTTCTATCAGTGGTTTGTTTAATGCTTTTAAAGAGAAGTAAGGCCAATTGGAAGGCTCATATAAATGCAGGAGATAAAACTGAAACACAGAACAAAATAGGTTTTCTAATAAGATATAATTAGGGATATAAAAAGAAGGATGCCTAAGAAAGGAAAGATCAATTGATTTAAAAATCTGTGACTAACAAGATAAATTGAAGACAATAAAGTGACGTAAACTAATGGCAAAAAGCAAGCTGGAGATAAACACTTGGTGAGCTGAGTATTCCTAAGTAATCAGAATGAAAGAACCGCATCTGAACCACAAAAGCCACAGACAGGAGGAGCCAGCGTATGTTGGCAATCTCGTCTGTGTAGCTCTACTGAACTGACCAAAACACTGCCAATTTGTTTTGTTTTGTTTTGTGCCATCAGAATGGATAGTCGCTGAGCAATTGATTGTGTCTTTGTGCAGCTGGTTGGATTTGGTCATTAAGACAGATGAAGTGATTGGATCAAGCGTTTCATGGTTTGGTGGTCTTGGTCACCTTAACGACCCAGTTATATTGACTGTGCAGAAACCTGACCACTGTGCATCCCCTCCATCTCCAGTTGATAGAATCCATATGCTGTCCTTAGAGCTGTTTCCAGCTGTCTGTATTTTTTTAAGTCTCAGAGAACTAAGAAGCTGCTGAAGGATACCTAAAATTAACACAAACCAACAATGTAACTATATTAAGACATACAAATCTGTAAACATATTGTAGATAATGAATTCATGAACTCCACCTACTACTGAAATGTTTTTTAAAAAGCTTCAAGATAAACTTTCCCTATGGAATGTATTAAATTAAGGTTTGTAGATCCTGACATGCCTTCTTCCATCCCCCAGGCAGGCTAAGTCGCTTCAGTCATGTCTGACTCCGTGCAAGCCCATGGACTGTAGCCTGCCAGGCTTCCTCTGTCCATGGGATTCTCCAGGCAAGAATACTGAAGTGGGTTACCATGCCCTTTTGCAGGAGATCTTCCCAACCCAGGGATCAAACCTGCGAATCTTATGTCTCCTGCATTGGCCGGCGGGTTTATAATTTTAGGTCAAACATTAAGTGTAAATTAGATTCTAGCAACTGCCAGGTGTGGTGCCTGGATCTCCTAACTGCATTCATTAGTGCTGCAAACCTAAGGGCTTGTTTCTGTCTTCCAGCTTGAGCCACTGCTGACTGAGCCTGCTGAGATATTGAAATAAATGCCTCACCTCTAGAACTCTGAGGTCTAAACGGTCAACTGTGGCTCTTCGGTTTTCTTTATGCTTTTCAATTATTCTTTGCAGTCCCTCATCTCCAAGTGCCAGAATTCCAGGGTAAGCCCTGGATGTCTGTGTAATCTTTGTTATAGTACTACCCCTGATGTTGGCGCTGGCCACCGTATCTTTTTTCTGCTCAACTTTCTCCTCTTTGGTTTGCAACCAGTTATCTACTTCCTATGACCAGAGCCCCATTCTCAACAGCTGTACATCCATCTAGGGCTTGGACCCCACCTGGCACCTGTCAGCTCTCCACTCCAAGAACTGGAGCCTTGCCCAAACAATAGCCTCCTGGTGGGGATTCTACAACATATGGGCACACCTACCAGAATCATGACTGGCAGCTGCCTGGCTCCCAAGGGCTCCCCCACTGCTGTGCCCTGTCCTACCAGATTGGACTTGGTGCCCAAGATTGCTTGAATCATGCCTGAGCTTGCTCTACAGTTTCCACCTGGGTTTTGTCCTTATCCTTTGGGAGACCACCTCAACAGTCCATCTTCTTGGCTCCTCTTCCACTGGCCCAATGCTTCTAATATTGAACACATTTCTCCTGCGAAACCCACTCACTCATGTCTCACCCTAGCACCCTTGCAAAGGAAATATGAAACTGAGGGCCAGGAAACCAGTGTTTCTAGCACTGTCATTTTGACAGTAGGTTCTTGGTTATCTGACCTCTATAATGAAGGGGGTTAGAGCACATGATTCTAGAAGTTCCTTTTAAATCTGGTCTTTCACTCTATGTAAAGGCTTAACATTTGGCTTAGAGATATGAAGAAAACATAAACTGAGCATGTACACAGTTGGTGAGAAATGTTTCTATTAGGATGACTCAAAGGTCAATGTTATACATTCTCATTTGATTCTATTTAGTATTATACTTATGATCTAGAAAAGGGAATAAGCAGAACACTAGTGAAAATTGTGACTAATATTAAAATTTAGTTGTTTATTAAAACTGGTAAAGAGAAAATAATATAAATGGGCCTAAAGGGTTTAAAAACATAAGTAAAAAGATTAGATTTTGCCTTAAAAAGTGCTATCAAATATATCAAGAGGGAAAAATTATTCAAAATAGATGTCGTGCATGTGGGAAAGGCAGTGTAAACATTGTTCAAACTATCCAGAGACACATTTTATACATTTTTTGAATTAAGAAAGCAGTGGAGTAATGTAAGATAAGAACCAATACAGATTGGGAAACATAGGGTAGTGATCAGACAGTTCCATATAATTTCATCCACTAATATAGACAGGACTTAATTTCCAACCCATTTTTTATTACTTTTCTTCCACTGTAAAAGCTTAGAAGAAAAACAAGGTACTTACTTTTCTAATCTCCTTGATTTTTCAGATTATTGTTTAGTTGCTAAGTCACGTCCAACTCTCTGCAGCCTCATGGACTGCACCCTGCCAGGCTCCTCTGTCCATGGGATTTCCCAGGCAAGAATATTGGAATGGGTTGCCATTTCCTTCTCCAGAGGATTTCCCTGACCCAGGGATCAAACTCTAGTTTCCTACTTGGCAGACAGATTCTTTATCACTGAGCCACCTGGGAAGCTCAATGGTTCAAGTATGATCACTCAACATAGTTCTGACCAATGAGTCATAGTGTAAAATTCACAGGGAAGATTCTGGGAAAGCTATTACTTTCTTATAAAAGGGACAGCTATCAGTGTTGCCCCTTCCCCCCTCCCCATACCTGCCTGGAAAGCATCTATAATATCTGGAGCTGCAGCAACCATTTTACCACCAGAGGCCACACACAGAGTTGCGTCCGGGGGGCAGGGTGGGGTGGGGAGATGCAGCTAAAAATGGTAGAGAAGAAGAAAGAGCTCACTTTCTTCTGGGATCCCTAGTGGTTTCAGCCATGTGATGAGTGAACGCAAACAATTGCCTATGTGCACGTTTCTTGTTACAGAATACAGCTCAACTCTTATTTGTAGGTCATGATTAAATTTAGTTATTTGTGGTTAGTTGTTTATGGCTCTAAAATCTTCTTAATACACCTGTTTTGTTCCTGGTTTTGTATTAACACACATACAGCCACTCCAAAAAATTTTACCCAATAATGATGACGTTTATGAAAGTGACAAAATGTATCTACAGAATCATTTCTGGGACAGGAGAGTTGGATTTGGAAAAATCCTATTTCTGTTTTCAAAACTCAAAATGAAACTTAGAATAAATTAACCAAAATTCTGGTAGAAATCCAACATAAATTTAAGAAATTTTGAAAAGTAACTTTGTCTTTACCCATTATTTGTTATGTGGGGATCAATAAACTTATCTGTAATTTATCAGAAAAAAAAAGAAAAAATGTTTATCCCATAAAGTAATAAGTTTAATATTGGTGTATTTATCTAGAGTTGAATACTGAAAGTCTGGTTTGGGAATATAGATGTGAAAGTACTAATCTCCAAATGCCAGCATTGATTTCCCCAAGAAAAAAATTCATACTAGTCTCCACATTACTTCTTTTGGCTGAGGTATAAAATATTAAAGAAAGAAATTACTCATTTGTGAAAATTTACTGAGTTACCTAGGATGTACTGGGACATGTGCCAAGAAATGGAAATACAAAGATAAATAAAATTCAGTTCTTTTCTTTAAGAAATTTTTTTTAAATTTCTGTATAATGATGGAAATAGGGAGCTAAGTAAATATGGTCAATAATGTGTGATGTGCTTGACAAGGGCCTGAATGAAATAGAAGAGTAGGAACATATAAGAAATGGCAATGGGAGAAAAGTTATGTTTCACAGAAGAGAATTTAGCTGCTACGTGGAAGAATAAAAATTACTTCACTAAACCACGGGAGAAAGTATTCTATGAATTGTAGTCTACATATGTGACAGCAAGGAGATAATTAAGGCGTAGACCTGTTTGGAAAATGCAGTGAATTAAGTGTTTAGGGATATCACTGGAGAGGTAGATTGGTAGGCTGTGGGATACTGAGGTATTTGGACTGTTTTTTTTTATTTGTGTGTGTGTGTGTGTGTGTGTGTGTGTGTTTTGCAGTTAATTGGGCATTAGTGTGTGAGAGTAGGCAGAGGAGTTTCATGATCTCCAAAGGTTGTTTTAGAAAGATGACCCTGGCAGTGGCTAAAGAACGCCTTCCAATGCAGGAGACATGAGAGATGCAGGTTCAGTCCCTGACTCGGGAAGAACTCCTGGATGAGGGCATGGCAACCCACTCCAGTATCCTTGCCTGGAGACTCTCTCGGGAAGAGGAGCCTGGTGGGCCACAATCCACTGGGTCGAAAAGAGGTGGACACCACTGAAGCAGCTTAGCATGCACGCACGCACAGAGGATCAATTAAATAATCAACACTGCAGACAGGGGAAATAAAAGTTAGAAATCTGTCACACACACAAATCAGACAAGAAATGCAAGCCTAAAGTATTGGTGTCTAGAAGATTTCATGACGTACTGAATGTGGGTGAAGAGGAAGAGAGAGGTTTCCAGCACATTTTTGGCCCAAGCAAGTGGGTGAGTGGCCAGTCCTATAAATCCGAATAGGGATTACAGGAGGAGGTGCATATTTTGGTGACAAGATGTGGGGAGGATGATAAGATGTTCATTTTTGGAGGGTGAATCATGCGTGTGGAGATCTGCATCTGAAGCACAATTGCAACAAGTTCTCAGCTGAAAATACAGAACTGGGAGTCGTTCAGAAAGACGTGGTGATAGTGGGAGCTGTGGGCCATGCTCAGGATCCCCAGGCAAGTGATGACTAAGGAAGAGAAATCTGACAAGAAGAAAGATGGCATTAGAGATGGAGAAGGGGAACTAGGCAAGTGAAATGTCACTGAACAGAGATACAAAGAAATTAAAGAAAAAAAACAGAGCGGTTAGTCTTGAAGCTGCAGAGAAGCCTTATAAGGTAAGAAATAAAATGGTGTGTGTGTGTGTGTAACAGAGAGAGAGAACTGGTGACCTAATTAAAAGCAAGGGCTTGGTGAACACAAAAGGCAAATTGCCAACAAGTGGGAATTAAATAGGAGGTGAAGAAGTGAAGTTGGTAGGCAGAGACACAAGGAGATGCAGAGCTGGGGTAAAGGAGAGTGTCTTATCTATGAAGAGGTGGAAGAAGCTAGAGTATTTTAAAAGATGAAGCTGAAGGTTCAGTTGAGAGGATGGCAATAATAATATAGAAGGAACAGGGGACTAACTTCTCTGAGGAATTCTGAGAAGATCTTTCAAATATGCAAGGGAAACCTTCATCTCCACTTTGCCAGGTTTGGGTGCATGTAAGTCTGAGGGTGGCAAAACAACAGATGGGTGGAATCCCTGCCTGAACGCCTCTACTTTCTAAGTGAAACCAAAGGTATGGTATTGGTCATGCTGAGAATAAAGGGGAGAAAAGAAATAATAAAAATGAAAAAATATGAAATATGCAATTTTCCAAATGGGCAAAGAACAGCGTGAAGAAAGAGCCTCCAGCACTGCTTATATGCTATGTTGATATGCTAGTGGGATGGAGGAAGAAGAGGGATATCGAAAAGACAAAAGAGAGGAAGCAGAATTGATGAATCCTAGAGAAAGTGATCAGTTTTGCATAGGGGAAATGTAATCTTTTTCCCTGACATGAGATGAAGGAAGATAAGGGTTTCTGGACTTTAGTCTTATGCCTCAGATATAGTGTCTTGAGAGTCTTATAGATGTGGTGGAGAAATTTGGACTGGATACAAAAGCAATTCAGTAAACAAATACCTTGTTGAATCAATGCTGATGAATGGTTTAGTGCTTGTGTGGAGAGAGCTTTGTATTTGCATGCCCAAGGATTTTGTCCTTGGCCCTGTCCTGTCAGGCTTTTTTATTTTTTTTAATTCAATGCCCCAGCTAGAAATATATAAGGCTTGCTCATCAAATGTGTAGATGACACGAAGCCAGAAGGGATAAAGATGACAGAAATGTGGGATGACAGAATTAGGATCTAAAGAATTATTGACAGGGTGAGATGATTGGCCACCTCTAACAAGAAAAAGTAAGCAGAATATATACAATGTTTTACCCAGAGGAAAAAGCAAGGTAACAACGGAACTAGACAACCTCAGGAAGGTGTGAAGGGTATTCGGTTTTGCAGGGTCACACATAGACAAAGATTTCAAGATTTTAATTGGAATAAATAAGTAGTGTGCTAGATGTGGCTCAATAAGCTTTTGCAAGCTGTTATATTTTCAGGAATTCTGCAAGCCAGTAGTTAAACATAGCATTATTAAAAAGTCAACTATTTATAAACTGTAAGGTTAAATAACTTATATTAAAAGCAAATAATAAAGGCTTAAAGCATATCACTTCCTAATTTAAATTTTTTTAACTGTTATCTGTGCTCTTGAGATTATTTACATCTATTGTATCTATTTGGTGAAAATTCTATAGCATGTTGCTTTGTTGTGCATCTCTCCTCAGCTTTGCATTCAGTGATGTCACATTTGCAGTTTGAAAAAGGCCATGGTAGGAATATTTACACCAAGGAAATTGGCAAATAGTACAAATCATGTCTCTCCCACCCCAGCCTCTGGAGAGCCAGTCATTAAACATATACCAGCACACCACTAAATAAGGTCACAATTCATTAATATAGTAGCGGAGCACACATATATGCACACACGCCTGCACACACACATAGAGCTCTTACAGTTCCATGATATAATAATTGATACTTAACATCTAAAATTACAGAAGGGATTTATTCTTTTCTCATGCAAGCATATTTATTAGCTAGGATGCTACATTTTAAGGAATAAAAATCATTTGTAGTGTGTTAAGGTAGGAATGTTACCAGAGTGAAAGGCCTCAAAATCTTATTAAAAAGAGCTCTAGAGGTGTTTAGTGTGCACAAGACTCAAGGAAGATGGACGAATTGTATTTAAACACTTGCTGGAATACTATGTGAAAGAGATGTTATTTGTGGTGTCCCCAGGGATTGCAAACAGGATTACCAGGGGAGGCTTGCTGCTGCTGCTGCTGCTGCTGCTGCTGCTGCTGCTGCTAAGTCGCTCCAGTTGTGTCCAACTCTGTGTGACCCCACCAGGCTCCTCTGTCCCTGGGATTCTCCAGGCAAAAACAGTGGAGTGGGTTGCCATTTCCTTCTCCAGTGCATGAAAGTGAAAAGTGAAAGGGGATGCTTAGTTAGTTAGTTAGTTAAGTCGCTCAGTTGTGTCCGACTCTTTGCCACCCCGTGGACTATAGCCCACCAGACTCCTCCGTCCATGGGATTCTCCAGGCAAGAACACTGGAGTGGGTTGCCATTTCCTTAGAGGAAGACAAATATCAGTTTCTACAGGAGAGACCATCCCAACACTTGTCAAAAGTTAAAAATGAAAAGCTTTGGAAGTAACATGGTTTCCTGCAAGCACAGGGCAAATGGAGAGTTTGGGCCAGGTGACATTATAGGTGTCATCCAACCTCATGGGATCTTTGAAGCTTGGGGACAGGCGATACAAATGACTGAAGACATGCAGGGCTCAACTTCTGTGAAGCTGATTATTTGAAGACTTACTAAGAGGGAGCACATATCCTCCTTGTCCATCAGACCATTAAACACATCTACTCTGATGGAGGCGCAGAAGATGACAATCTGCTAATGTGAAGGAAAGTGAAAGGGAAGTCGCTCAGTCGTGTCCAACTCTTTGCGACCCCATGGACTATGGCCCACCAGGCTCCTCCGTCCATGGGATTCTCCAGGCACGAATACTGGAGTGGGTTGCCATTTCCTTCTTTTTACACCAAGGAAATTGGCAAATAGTACAAATCATGTCTCTCCCACCCCAGCCTCTGGAGAGCCAGTCGTTAAACATATACCAGCACACCACTAAATAAGGTTACAATTCATTAATATAGTAGCGGGGCACACATAAATGCACACACGCCTGCACATACACATAGAGCTCTTACAGTTTCATGATATAATAATTGATACTTAACATCTAAAATTACGGAAGGGATTTATTCTTTTCTCATGCAAGCATAAATATTAGCTAGGATGCTACATTTTAAGGAATAAAAATCATTTGTAGTGTGTTAAGGTAGGAATGTAGATTTTGAGAGCTCTAGAGGTGTTTAGTGTGCACAAGACTCAAGGAAGATGGACGAATTGTATTTAAACACTTGCTGGAATACTATGTGAAAGAGATGTTATTTGTGGTGTCCCCAGGGAATGCAAACAGGATTACCAGGGGAGGCTTGCTGCTGCTGCTGTCGCTGCTGCTGCTAAGTCGCTCCAGTTGTGTCCAACTCTGTGTGACCCCACCAGGCTCCTCTGTCCCTGGGATTCTCCAGGCAAAAACAGTAGAGTGGGTTGCCATTTCCTTCTCCAATGCATGAAAGTGAAAAGTGAAAGGGGATGCTTAGAGGAAGACAAATATCAGTTTCTACAGGAGAGAACATCCCAACACTTGTCAAAAGTTAAAAATGAAAAGCTTTGGAAGTAACATGGTTTCCTTCAAGCACAGGTCAAATGGAGAGTTTGGGCCAGGTGACATTATAGGTGTCATCCAACCTCATGGGATCTTTGAAGCTTGGGGATAGGCAATACAAATGACTGAAGACATGCAGGGCTCAACTTCTGTGAAGCTGATTATTTGAAGACTTACTAAGAGGGAGCACACATCCTCCTTGTCCATCAGACCGTTAAACACATCTACCCTGATGGAGGCCCAGAAGATGACAATCTGCTAATATGAAGGAAAGTGAAAGGGAAGTCGCTCAGTCGTGTCTGACTCTTTGTGACCCCATGGAGTATAGCCCACCAGGCTCCTCCGTCCATGGGATTCTCCAGGCACGAATACTGGAGTGGGTTGCCATTTCCTTCTCCAGGGGATCTTCCCAACCCAGGGATCAAACCCAGGTCTTCTGCATTGCAAGCAGATGCTCTAACCTCTGAGCCACCAGGGAAAGAGACTCTTAATACATCAGATATTAGGAATGAGGATGACAACCTTAATGAGAGATTTACTCAATTAAAAAAAAAGGAAACTAAACTTTGGAGTCATTATTTAGTGTCAGGAAGACAGACAAGATAACATTTTTGAGCTCCACTTTCCATAATTCTAATCTCTCAATGCTGTAGGAAACTAAACTTTGGAGTCATTATTTAGTGTCAGGAAGACAGACAAGATAACATTTTTGAGCTCCACTTTCCATAATTCTAATCTCTCAATGCTGTATAATCTAAAGACTGGATTAAAAAAAACATATAGTCTCACCTTCTAGTCTTCAACATTTATATGTGGATTAGAGAGGCCATGCTGTGGTCTATAGTGTAGTGCACTTGTACATAACCTGGGAGAATTATTACATGCTAATTTTGTCTGGGAAATTCAGAGAGGGGGTATTTTAATCGACAAAGAATCTTGAGAAGCCTAAATGATAGAATTTTTTGTTGAATTTGCGATTTTGAAATGAAGGAAGAAATAAAGAACCTGGAAGTAGAAAATTAAATAATCAGCCAGGGAACTGGGGAGACTCTTTCAGGTGCTAGGATGGACTGAAAAGAAGATCAGATGAGGATTATTGGGAATATATACATTCCAGAACCTTAAGGAAAGAGAATGTTCAAGAAAATTTCACGGACAGAATACATTAGATTCACAGGTGTGTTTTGATGGCTTCACTGTGAATAAGTTCAGTGTAAACAAGAGTAGACTTGAATTTCAGCCGAGAAAGGATCAAGTGTGTGAAACAAAGAAACTCAGTTCTAGTTTTGATAAAATCATGGTGGAGTGAAGAAAGGGAAAGAGGGGGGGACCCACAGTTTTGGATTATAGGATGGGCCACCCTCTTTGCATGAGAGTGAAAATCAATAATGTTTAAGTAAAACCTATTAAGGTTTCAAGCCAAGATGAGTACATTAAGTAATATGGAGCTATATATCCAAAATTTCCTTTACTATCCGACGAAAACTTGTATAGACACTCAGAGGGCTCAAACAAACCTTATGCACACCAGGACCCAGGGACCCCCCAGAGATTGAGACAGCACTGTGTTTGAGCATCTCCTCTGAAGGTACGGGTCAGCAGGGAACTGCCACAGGGAGAGGGGCTCTGGGTGCAGCAGACTTGGGTATGACATAAGCCTTCTTGGAGAAGGTCGCCTTTAACCCCACCATAGCGCTGCCAGAACTTACACAGGACTGGGAAATAGACTCTTGGAGGGTACAGACAGAAGCTTGTGTGCACCAGGACCCAGGAGAAAGGAGCAGTGACCCCACAAGAGACTGACCCAGACTTGCCTGGGAGTGTCCAGGAGTCTCCAGTGGAGGCGTGGGTCAGCAGTGGCCTGCTGCAGGGTTAGGAGCAGTGAGTGTAGCAGTAATGCATGGGATCTTTTGAAGGAGGTCACCATTGTCTCCATTACCTCCACCATAGTTTGGCCCCAGGTAAATAAAGGGAGGGAATACAGCTTCCCCCATCAACAGAAAATTGGATTAAAGATTTGCTGAGCATGGCCCCGCCCATCAGAAGAAGACCCAGTTTCTCCCTCAGTCAGTCCCCCCCATGAGGGAGCTTCCATAAGCCTCTTATCCTTCTGCATCAGAGGAAAGACAGACTGAAAACCACAATCACAGAAAATGACCAATCTGATCACATGGACCACAGTCTTGTCTAACTCAATGAAATTATGAGCCATGTCATGTGGGGCCACGTAAGATAGATGGGTCATGGTGGAGAGTTCTGACAAAATGTAGTCCACTGGAGAAGGGAATGGCAAACCACTTCAGTATTCTTGCCTTGAGAAGCCCATGAACAGTATGAAAAGACAATAAGAGAGGGCATTGAAAGATGAACTCCCCAGGTTGGTAGGTGCCCAATATGCTGCTGGAGATCAGTGGAGAAATAGCTCCAGAAAAAATAAAGAGGCAAAGCCAAAGCAAAAACGGCACCCCACTGTGGATGTGACTGGTGATAGAAGTAAAGTCCGATACTGTAAAGAGCAATATTGCATAGGAACCTGAATGTTAGGTCCATGAATCAAGGCAAACTGGAAGTGGTCAAACAGGAGATGGCAAGAGTGAACATCGACATTTTAGGAATCAGTGAACTAAAATGGACTGGAATGGGTGAATTTAACTCAGATGACCATTATATCTACCACTGTGGGCAGGATTCCCTTAGAAGAAATGCAGTAGCTCTCATAGTCAAAAAAAGATTTCAAAATGCAGTCCTTGGATGCAATCTCAAAAACAAGAGAATGATCTCTGTTCCTTTTCAAGGCAAACCATTCAATATCACAGTAATCCAAGCCTATGCCCTGACCAGTAATGCTGAAGAAGCTGAACTTGAATGGCTCTCTGAAGACCTACAAGACCTTCTAGAACTAACACCCCTAAAAGATGTCCTTTTCGTTATAGGCGACTGGAATGGAAAAGTATGAAGTCAAGGAATACCTGAAGTAACAGGCAAATTTGTCCTTGGAGTATAGAATGAAGCAGGGCAAAGGCTAATAGAGTTTTGTGAAGAGAACACACTGGTCATAGGAAACACCTTCTTCCAACAACACAAGAGAAGACTCTACACATGGACATCACCAGATGGGGTCAATACTGAAATCAGATTGATTATATTCTTTGCAGCCAAAGATGGAGAAGCTCTATACAGTCAGCAAAAACGAGACCAGGAGCTGACTGTGGCTCAGATCATCAACTCTTTATTGCCAAATTCAGGCTTAAATTGAAGAAAGTAGGGAAAACCACTAGACCATTCAGGTAAGAGCTAAATCAAATCTCTTATGATTCTACAGTGGAAGGGAGAAATAGATTTAAGAGACTAGATCTGATAGAATGCCTGAGGAACTGTGGACGGAGGTTCATGACATTGTACAGGAGACAGGGATCAAGACCATCCCCATGCAAAAGAAATGCAAAAAAGCAAGATGGCTGCCTGGGGAGGCCTTAAATTAGCTGTGAAAAGAAGAGAAGTGAAAAGCAAAGGAGAAAAGGAAAGGTATACCCATTTGAGTGCAGAGTTCCAAAGAATAGTAAGGAGAGATAAGAAAGCCTTCTACAGGGGTCAATGCAAAGAAATAGAGGAAAACAATAGAATGGGAAAGACTAGAGATCTCCTCAAGAAAATTAGAGATACAAAGGAAACATTTCATGCAAAGATGGGCTCAATAAAGGACAGAAATGGTATGGACCTAACAGAAGCAGAAGATATTAAGAAGAGGTGGCAAGAGTACACAGAAGACTTGTACAAAAAATATCTTCATGACCCAATTAATTACAATGGTGTGATCACTCACTCACCTAGAGCCAGACATCCTGGAATGTGAAGTCAAGTGGGCCTTAGGAAGCATCACTATGAACAAAGCTAGTGGAGGTGATGGCACTCCAGTTGAGCTATTTCAAATCCTGAAAGATGATGCTGTGAAAGTGCTGCACTCAATATGCCAGCAAATTTGGAAAACTCAGCAGTGGCCACAGGACTGGAAAAGGTCAGTTTTCGTTCCAATCCCAAAGAAAGGCAATGCCAAAGAATGTCCAGACTACCGCACAATTGCGTCCATCTCACACACTAGTAAAGTAATACTCAAAATTATCCTAGCCAGACTTCAGCAATATGTGTACCGTGAACTTCCAGATGTTAAAGCTGGTTTTTGAAAAGGCAGAGGAACCAGAGATCAAATTGCCAACATCTGCTGGATCATCGATAAAGCAAGAGAGTTTTAGAAAAATATCTATTTCTGCTTTATTGACTATGCCAAAGCCTTTGACTGTGTGGATCACAATCAACTGTGGAAAATTCTGAAAGAGATGGGAATACCAGAGCACCTGACCTACCTCCTGAGAAATCTGTATGCAGGTCAGGAAGCAACAGTTAGAACTGGACATGTAATAAGAGACTGGTTCAGAAGAGGGAAAGAAATACATCAAGGCTGTATATTGTTACCCTGTTTATTTACATTATATGCAGAGTATATTATGAGAAGCACTGGGCTGGATGAAGCACAAGGTGGAATCAAGATTGCCATGAGAAATATTAATAACCTCAGATATGCAGATGTCACCACCCTTATGGCAGAAAGCGAAGAACTAAATAGCCTCTTGATGAAGATGAAAGAGGAGAGTGAAAAAGTTACATTAAAACTCAACATTAATAAAATGAAGATTATGGCATCTGGTCCCATCACTTCATGGCAAATAGATGGGGAAGCAATGGAAACAGTGACAGGCTTTATTTTTGGGGGGCTCCAAAATCACTGCAGATGGTGACCACAGCCATGAAATTAAAAGACGCTTACTCTTTCAGTTCAGTTCAGTTCAGTTGCTCAGTTGTGTCCGACTCTTTGCGACCCCATGAATCGCAGCACGCCAGGCTTCCCTGTCCATCACCAACTCCTGGAGTTCACTCAGATTGACGTCCATCGAGTCAGTGATGCCATCCAGCCATCTTATCCTCTGTCATCCCCTTCTCCTCCTGCCCCCAATCCCTCCCATCATCAGAGTCTTTTCCAATGAGTCAACTCTTCGCATGAGGTGGACAAAGTACTGGAGTTTCAGCTTTAGCATCATTCCTTCCAAAGAAATCCCAGGGCTGATCTCCTTCAGAATGGACTGGTTGGATCTCCTTGCAGTCTAAGGGACTCTCAAGAGTCTTCTCCAACACCACAGTTCAAAAGCATCAATTCTTCAGTGCTCAGCCTTCTTCACAATCCAATTCTCACATCCATACATGACCACTGGAAAAACCATAGC
>SJYX01024515.1:159280-169871 GCA_006410675.1 Oreotragus oreotragus
TGCAAAGAATATAATCAATCTGATTTCAGTGTTGACCATCTGGTGATGTCCATGTGTAGAGTCTTCTCTTGTGTTGTTGGAAGAGGGTGTTTGCTATGACCAGTGCATTTTCTTGGCAAAACTCTATTAGTCTTTGCCCTGCTTCATTCCGCATTCCAAGGCCAAATTTGCCTGTTACTCCAGGTGTTCCTTGACTTCCTACTTTTGCATTCCAGTCCACTATAAGGAAAAGGACATCTTTTGGGGGTGTTAGTTCTAGAAGGTCTTGTAGGTCTTCATAGAGCTGTTCAACTTCAGCTTCTTCAGCATCACTGGTCAAGGCATAGACTTGGATTACCATAATATTGAATGGTTTGCCCTGGAAATGAACAGAGATCATTCTGTCATTTTTGAGACTGCATCCAAGTACTGCATTTCAGACTCTTTTGTTGACTACGATGGCTACTCCATTTCTTCTAAGGGATTCTTGCCCACAGTAGTAGATATAATGGTCATCTGAGTTAAATTCACCCATTCCAGTCCATTTTAGTTTGCTGATTCCTAGAATGTCGATGTTCACTCTTGTCATCTCCTGTTTGACCACTTCCAATTTGCCTTGATTCATGGACCTGCCATTCCAGTTTCCTATGCAATATTGCTCTTTACAGCATCAGACCTTACTTCTATCACCAGTCACATCCACAACTGGATATTGTTTTTGCTTTGGCTCCATCCCTTCATTCTTTCTGGAGTTATTTCTCCACTGATCTCCAGCAGCATATTGGGCACCTACCGACCTGGGGAGTTTATCTTTCAGCGTCCTCTCTTATTGCCTTTTCATAGTCTTCATGGGGTTCTCGAGGCAAGAATACTGAAGTTGTTTGCCATTCCCTTCTCCAGTGAACCACATTTTGTCAGACCTCTCCACCATGACCTGTCTGTCTTGGGTGGCCCCACACAGCATGGCTTAGTTTCATTGAGTTAGAAAAGGCTGTGGTCCATGTGGTCAGAATGGCTAGTTGTCTGTGATTGTGGTTTCAGTCTGTCTGCCTCGTGATGCCCTCTCTCAGCACCTACCCTCTTACTTGGGTTTCTCTTACCTTGTATGTGGGCTATCTCTTCATGGCTGCTCCAGCAAAGTGCAGCTGCTGCTCCCTACCTTGGATGTGGGGTATCTCCTCATGGCCACTGCTCCTGACCTTGGACAGGAAAATAAGGTTAAACAAGTTTATATGAGTCAGCTCTAATCCAGTTGACTGATGTCCTTTAATAAGGGAAAATTTGTATACAGGGCGACACCAGGGGTACAAATGAACAGAGGGACCTCTTCATGAAGCAGCAGTGAGAGGGCAGCCATCTGCAAGTCCAGGAGAGAGGCCTGGAATAGACCCTTCTCTCCTGGCTCTCAGGAAGAAGCAACCCTGCAAGTACCTTGGTTTTCTAACCTCCAAAAATGTGAGCAAATAAAATTCTGTTGTTTAAGCCACCTAGTTTGTGGTATTTTGTTATAGTAATCATAGCACACTACTACAACAGGTAAAAGGCTGACTAAAAGTTGAAAAAAAAAATCCTGCAAAGGGGAGAGAAGAGATGAAGATATTCTCTACCTGGCTGGACAATGTTCTTTTATCAAGTAGCAATCATAAAATGGTAGGCTATCTGACAGAGCCATTAGTAAAGCCTAGCAACTTCTGGGTTTGTTATGAAAAGCAACATCAGTTTAGTATGAAATTCAAAGAGCTCTGAGAAAGGAACTGGGACCTGGCCTTCACCACTCTTCACCTTCTTCTAGAATGATGGTATTGCCTAACCTATAGTCAGGAAGTTACCTGATAGTCTCGTGAATTAATCCCTAGTCTTAAATTATTTTAAGATTTTACATTTAAGGGTTTTCGGGGATTATCTATAAATATATACAGATTAGTGGATCCACTGTAGAGTTGGCTGGTGGGGATCAGGACAATAATAGTTATTTAACTTGTTTTTATATATACTTTTCCTTTTTTTTTTCCCCAAGATTCTATCAGTGTGTGCTTTATTCCTTCATCATTCCTTTTGCCACCTCCATTCAGCTTTCCTAGTGGCTCAGATGGTAAGGAGTCCTCCTGCAATTCAGGAGACCCGAGTTCGATCCCTGGGTCATGCAGATCCCCTAGAGAAGGGAATGGGAACCCACTCCAGTATTCTTGCCTGGAGGATTCTATGGACAGATGGGCTAGAGTCCACAGGGTTGCGAAGAGTCAGACATGACTGAGTGACTAACATTTGAACCTCCCTTGCTTAAAGGAAAAGTAATGCATTAGAATTTATTCCATATTATTCAAATTAAATTTAGAATCTTGATCTCCCTTCTGGGATGTAATTTTTAGAATCTCACTGACAGAATGTACTATGTCCAGAGAGAGGCATCCAAAATTGTGAGGACTCTAAATGCTGAGGCACCTGAGAATGGTTGAACATATACTGAGGATATATACATACACACACACAAACTGGGTGGATACATACTGAGGACTTGCTGTTGAATGCAGGTATCAATGTGTTCTTCATGGCTCTTGAGGGTAAGAGCTGGGCTAATAAGTGGACCTTTCAGGATGCTGATTTCATTTCAACACAAAAGCTTCCACTACATGGTCTAAACTCCTAAGGATCAGAAGTAGTGAGGTGTAGAAGCCCATTGAGTGTTGCTGTATTTTAGTGGTTAATGGGATCTGGAGTTGTGGCTTTACTTCTTGTTACCTGTGTGTCCTCGTCTAGGTACTTAACTTATTAGTTTAAATAGTCCCATCAAAATGAAATGAATGATTGTATCTATCTCATTTTGAATATTAGGTGAAATAATGTATGTAAACTGCTGAGAAAACTGGGGGTAACAAAGGTGGTTTAACATACTAAGTCACATAGTTCATCCAGGCCTGTGCTTGATTTTGAACTCTAGACTCTGATTTAATCATGCCATGTTGTTTCCAAGTTTCCTCCCCACAAATAAAAGGGTAAAGAAGATATAAATGGGAGAGCTGAGGAGTCTATTGAAAGGGAAAGGAGTTGGCCCTTTTCCATAGCCAACTATGGTCCTTGTTAGGCCACAGTGTTGATGCAATGATCTTATCTATGAATCTGTTTAAATACCCAATTACGCTTTCTTTCCTCTCTCTCTCTCTTGCTCTCAGTTCTCACCCCTCTGCTTCCTCCTTTTATCACCCTCCAGCCTCAGCGGGCTAAGTAGGCAGACACTAATCCCAACAGGAATGACTCTGACGAAGCTGTTTCTTATCCACTGTTTACCTCTTCTATCACTTAAATATATAGATGGTTGTTTTTGAAAATTTGACTTTGACTGGTCTCATTACAACATTAAAAAAAATATTAAACTCAGAACCTAATTCTTTTTTATCGTTAAATATGAAAACTAAGAAGCAAACTGAGGGAGTAAAAGAACAAGGCTGGATCTGAAGCAGGTCATACTCAAGAAGTCCTCTGGGAAAAATTTATAACCATTACCCCACTGGGAATCTCTCTGAGATAGTCCACTCTGAGGTGAGTGTACCTTGAATTTTGTCAAAATGTACTGAGCACCTATTAAGCCTAGTGATCTTGATAATAAGTTGTCTGGTTGATGGACTCATGTCTGGGATGGACTAGAAAGAATATGAACTATTTAATTGGGGTTTTCCTGGTAGCTCAGATGGTAAAGAAGCTGCCTGCAGTGCAAGAGACCTGAGTTGGATCCCTGGGTTGGGAAGATCCCATGGAGAAGGGAGTGGCAACCCATCCAATAATTGCCTCAAAAATTCCACAGGGAGAGAAGCTTGGCAGGCTACAGTCAATGGGATCGCGGAGAGGGACACGACCGAGCGAGTAATACTTTAGTTACTTTCATTGGGAATGTTTATCATCACTAATGAACAACAAGAAAGAGTTTGAAAAGTTCTTCANCATAAACATGTATTTGCACTGGGCACTCAGGTAACTATCAAAATATAAGCCCTTCTGCAGATATCAGTGGACGAGTAGATTCCACAGTCTGCTGAGACCCTGGGAAAAGTGAATCTCCAGGTTGAGATGGAAGCTGAAGACTCTTACAGTTATGAACTTTGTGCTCCTGTACCTTTAGGGATATTGTAGTTCTCGGAGGAATGGAAAAGCAGGATTTGTTTCCTCATAATTGTTTAACATTAGGCCAGATAATATTTGAATTGTAAAAGAGTATGGGAAAGTGGATAACTAATGTTTGAATTCATTGACATTCTTTGTAGCGTGATACTGAAATCTAGCATATGCTGTTTGTGTTTGGAATAGTTTCTAATATATGGGGCAAGAAATTAAAATTCTAAAAAGAAATGCATTTACTTGCCTCCAGCAAGGTAAATGGAGGTCTTCTTCCCATATGATCCATGCCTTACCCAGCATTTTTTTTTTTTTAAATCTACTCCACTAATGTAGCAACNTTGGAATAGTTTCTAATATATGGGGCAAGAAATTAAAATTCTAAAAAGAAATGCATTTACTTGCCTCCAGCAAGGTAAATGGAGGTCTTCTTCCCATATGATCCATGCCTTACCCAGCATTTTTTTTTTTTTAAATCTACTCCACTAATGTAGCAATTTAAAGCTCTGCACATCTGCCTTTTCCTTAAACGAATATCAGGGCATCTATGTTACTACTGAAACCTTACCATTCGAACTGTTTAGAAGTATAATAACAACAGGGTGAAAAACTAAATCAACCCAGAGCCCAGTGATTCGCTAGAGTACACCAGCTTTGTGAATTGGTATGTATGTTACAGCTTGCCCACCATCCAGAGGGCTTACCCGGCCCACCATTGCATGCATACTTTGTTTCTCTTTCCTGATATGAAAACTAGAAGCCAGAACTGGAAATTAGGTGATTGAGATTACTTAGGAAAAAAAGAGAAATTTTGAAAACAAAAGTGGATAATTGAGGGCCAGAATGTTTTTGACGTTTTGTTTTTTTATGTAGTATCTTACATTTCTTGTAAATTTTGGCCCCAAGTACCAAATATCAGGCTTTATCTACTGAACTTGGAAAGACTGATTTGTGTTCTGCTGATTCTGATCATTTTTCAGAAGAGTAAAAGCTTCGCTTCTGTGTTTCTCATCAGTAAGATGGGAAAAATTGTAAGAGCAGCTTAGTATCTAGAGGACTATTAATTCTTCATGTCAGCATTCACAGACTGATCAATGAATCACATACATTGATTAAGAACCTGCTTTGTGCATGACGCTGGACAAATACAGAAAAAAAACAGATGAATAAAACATTTCCTCTGACCTCGAGGAACTTACAATCTGGTTGAAGAAATAAGATTCCATAGAAGTTAAACAGTACATGGTGGGGAAAGTGCCAGAGCTCTCACAGGGCAAATTGTGAGAAAAATACTAATCACTCCAAGTTCACTGGACATGAGACCTCATTTGAAGGACTGATAGCCTAAGCTGGACTTTGAAGGGTGGCAAGATTTGGAGAAGCCAAAAATATTATGTAAGGTCTATTTGTGTTTGAGGTATGCATTTGTGTGTGTGTGCTCAGTTATTCCTGAGTCTTTAGGACTGCTCACCAGGCTCCTCTGTCCATAGGATTCTCCAGGCAAGAAAACTGGAGTGGGTTGCCATTCCCTTCTCCAAGGGATCTTCCCAGCCCAGGGATCGAACCTGTGTCTCCTTGCATTGGCAGGTGGATTCTTTACCACTGGCCCACCTGGGAAGTCCATGTTTTAGGTAGCTATATCCTTAGAGTCTAATGCTATATTATGAAATGAGCACACTTATTGCTGCAGGCAGTTCAGCAAGCCCAAAATCCCTCTGCCTAAAATAGCCAATGAATTGAAACATGATATTACAAATATCAGATGCAAAGAAGCGTGATTAAGGAGTAATGGATGACAGGGCAAGGGCATTAATTGGGAGACTGGGATTGACATGTGTGCACTACCATGTGTAAAATAGATAGCTAGGGGGATGCTGCTGTACAGCTTAGCTCAGCTCAGCCTTCTGTGATGATCTGGATGAGTGGGATGATGAGTGGATGGGAGGAGGGTCCAAGAGGAAGAGGGATACACATGTACATTTCATTGTACAGCAGACAAGCATAATATTGTAAAGCAACTCTACCCCAACTTAAGAAAAAAAAGTAATGGGGATCATTTTTGGCATTTCTAACAATCCAGATACAGAACTAGAGTTGTATTTGTGTTCAAGGATCATAATACTTACCAGGAGGCTCTTTTGGTATTCCCTCCAATGAAAGGTGATAAGATAGTATCAGATATTACAGTATGTGGTGTGACTAGTCTGAGCACGAGTTGGGTGTTTGAATAATTCACTGTATTTTTAGTGTCTTGTATACATGCCTATAGTTGTACATATCATTTTAATCTAAATTACATGTGAGTTTCTCACAGGATTAAAGGGAAAGTTGAACAGCCAGTCTTTAGAAAAGAGAGGAGGAAGGTTTCTCTATGAGTAGCAAGAATGCGTGGACAGTCTCTTATGAATGTGACAGAGGATGAAACATTGGCCACTTTTTTTTACCCCTCATGGCTCTGCTTAAGAAAGTTTTATTGGGGCTCCTGGCCACCTCATGCAGAGTTGACTCATTGGAAAAGACTTTGATGCTGGGAGGGATTGGGGGCAGGAGGAGAAGGGGACGACCGAGGATGAGATGGCTGGATGGCATCACTGACTCGATGGACGCGAGTCTGAGTGAACTCCAGGAGTTGGTGATGGACAAGGAGGCCTGGCATGCTGCGATTCATGGGGTTGCAAAGAGTCGGACACGACTGAGCGACTGAACTGAACTGAACTGTCTTAGGACACATGTCCTCTTACCCGGGAAGTCCTGGGCCTCTTCATTGTGAGTCCCATCAAGGTTGTGTGAGATTGAGAAGGCTGAAATTCCCAAAGGAAAAGTTATCTTCGTTAGAAAATGGGGATGAGGCTACAAACAGTGGCATCACTAAATACTGAATTCAACAGCTTATCTTCAAGTAATTTATTTCTCATTAAAGCCCTAGAAGGCAAGCATTAACATCCCACAGTTTATAAATAAACATGACTCCAGTCATACAGTTAGATAATGTGGTTCTAGGATTTTAGCAGGTTCTGTATCAAAACCTGTACACTGCTGGCAGCTAAACACACACACACACGCATGCACGTGCACACGTAAATTACTTAAGAGATTAAGGTTTCAACTCAAATGATTCAATTATTTCTATTGATCAGATTTGTCGATGCTTATTTATTATGTTACCTTTTCCACCTGGGAGGTAGCACTGAAGCCTTGGTGTTCATCCAGCCTGCTCACCTGCATATTCCCTTTGTGACTATCAACATGCATGTGAATAGCTGGGTGACAAGCGTGCTGCTTATGAATGTGGAGAGGACCATTTTAATCGATCTCCATAGCTTATTGAACAGCAGCACTGATAACTACAGGCATTTTTTAGGATTGATTTGTTGCAGATGCGCAGAACACTGGGGATATTCAGATAAAGAAGACACAATCCCAGCCCACTTGTTATCTAGCAGGAGGAGAGATCTTAGCAAAAACTTAGAAAAAAATTCCAGTGTTAAATCTGGAAATGAGAAATCATCTTGTAAAATATTCTCATTTTGCAGATAAAGAATACAAATGGTGAATGAAAAGTCCAACTTGGTATGATAAGTTTGTGGCAGGGTCCTGGCTATAAATATTACCTTTTAAATGCCCCTTCTGTGGTTCATGGTGGAATATATAAATAGCACAGAGAGCTTTTAGTGAAATCCCTGAGTCATAAATACCACAAGCCTTAAAAAGGCGTGATTTCTGAAGTATTGGGTTGGCCCAAAAGTTTGTTTGGGTTTTCCATAACTCTTACAGAAAAACCCGAGTGAACATTTGGCCAATCCAGTAATTGGGATGGCTTGGTGCTTTACTGCCAGAGGATTGTCATCAAGGAATAGTAGGAGTACAATAATTGGAAGGAGGAAAGATCAGAGTGAAAAAGGACCAACACAAGGAAAGGCACCAAAATGGAGATACACACTATAATGTCATTTATTCCATTAATACGTCAGTGTGACTATCTTAGAATTTTAGATAGAGCAGTGGGGGAAAATAATGTAAAGCTGAATTCTAGAAATGTAGGTAGCAGAGACTAAAAGCTCATCTATAGGCAATATGGTGAATACTGGAAAGATGGCGCAGACAAACACCATTCTAAAGCTTGGCTCCATCAGCAATCAGCTATGAGACTTTAAAGTCCAGTCCTTAACTATAGCAATAATGGTACCTGCTTGCCTTAGAAACTGTGCTTGGCTGGTAGGAACAAAGCTTAACACTAATGACTTATCAATGAGAAGTCTGGTACCAGACAATCAAAGAACAACAAATTGGCAGGATAATGTCATCAAGGGCTTGGCTTCTTATACCACGCACTCATCACCTTCTATTTACAAGGTACTTTTTGGATTGCTCTCTAGTGTATTCGTATCCCAGGTGAGAGAGAGGGGAAGGGGCAAAATCAAATGCCAGGTGAATTAGCAGTTGTCTCCTATCCTTAAGGGAGTTTTGGAATGATGCTCAACCTGTAAATTTTCTTTTGCATCTCATTTGCTAAGAGTCCATGGAATTCTCCAGGCAACAATACTGGAGTGGGTAGCTATTCCCTTCTCTAGGGGATCTTCCCTACCTAGGGATAGAACCTGGATCTCTTGCATTACTGGCAGATTGGTTACTGTCTGAGCCATGGGAAGCTCACAGATGTAAGGATACTGCATCTACAGGGAGGCTAGCTAGTGTAGTTTTTCAGCTGGACACATGCCTGCCTCTGACATAACCAGGTTTCTATGAATAAGAATTAAGGGCAGGTGAACATTAGGCATGCAAGTGAAAGTGTGTTACATGACCTTACATAGCTGTTTGAGGACTAGGAAACAATGTATATATTTTAAATTCTTAGTATATTTAGAGGGGGGGACTGTTGGGGGAAAGGTTGATGAATCTGCTTTTGGATATACTGACCTTTAACAGAAGATATTGCCGGTATTTGGGGTAGTTTACGAAATCTCAGGAAAAGGATTGAGACTGGATATTGAAATTCGGAGGCATCTGCATAATAAATACAGAGAGCAGAAACCTTAACTGCTGGTGCTGCAAAAATATGGAAGCGATCTCTTTAATTGGTCGTTCCAACCTACAGTGAAGGAGGTCAAGTATTTTAGGCTGTAATTTATAGAAACTAGAAGGATCATTGTGAGTGTGCAATCACCACTAACTGCAGCAGAAGTTGGATTAAAGATAACTTTGGGTCATGATTAGAGAAACACCAGTCCTTTCCTTTCCTGTTCAGCCTCTAATTGGCAATTGTATTTCTCTGTCCCCAAAGCAGTAGATCCGGAGCTACAAAGAGCACGCAGCTCTGAACTTCTTCGGAGTGTTTTTTTCTCTCTTGGCCTCACTCAGCCCTCCCAGACTAATTCAGAGACAATTTGTACCACTCACTCTAAAAAAAAGCTATATTTTCTTTATTTCTCTTGGTTAAGGAATTTTTTACCCCTTAGGTAACTTTATCATTAACTATGTCTCATACAGAAATTCCTGCTTTTCGCATGTCCAGAGGGGCTGGTAGAAACTAGGGACCCCTTGAATGCTGGGGATCCCAAGTCCTTGTGATTAAGAAGTACAATAACTGTTCTTTGTCTGCTCCTGGTCCCTGCCAGAGTCTTCCATCTCTTCTCAAGTTAATTCTCTTTCTCTTCCCAGGTATATATAAAGAGAGAATATATTAATAATAAAATAATGGCATAAACTGGTTTGACTAATGCAACATTTCAGAGAAGATCTGGCCTTTCTATGTAACAGGAAATTTATGTCCTTTTTTGCATGGCTCTTGTGTGGGAAGTAGATTGTAAGAATGGAAGTATGCTGATAAAAAGTAGAATAATGCAGAATCTAAGCTCGTATGTGGTAGCTTGGAATGACTGCACTTGAGAGTAGATATTGACAAATTGATGCAGGGACAAGAGAGAGAATCAAATCTATGTTTTTAGCTTGAGCATCCACGTGACAGGTGATGTCATTTGCTCAGGTGGAAAAGAGGGAGGGCAGAGGTGGTGTGGGAGACCTTAGGAGAAAGAACAGCAGCCTGGGAGTGTCACATTTCCGTTCACATTGTTTATTTATGTGTGCTTCTAAGCAAGTCATTCAGTAAGTAAGTCTGGTTGGTCCAGGAGATTCTTATATAAATGTAGGGGTCATCAAAATTATAGAACTGAGTTAATCTACAGGGCCATAGAAGATGGAAGGAAAAAAAAATTTTTTTTTTTTTTTCAAAGAGAAGGGGATCTGTGGGAAAGGTTTTGGGGGAAGTAATTAAAGATCATGGAGGAGAGGGTAAAGCAACTGAGGTCCTGAAAAGGGCAGGCAGTAACGTAGGAGAAAATCAAAGAATATATGATATTAATAAAGGCAAAAGGAGAATGTTTTAAGGAGTTGTCAGTGGTCAATTGTGGGAAACTTGGATGAGATAGAAAGTAAGAAGAGAGAAGGGAACAATAGTTTTGACAGAATGGAGGCCAACAAAAAAATGGACACAAATGGAAGAAATTTG
>SJYX01024515.1:177508-197611 GCA_006410675.1 Oreotragus oreotragus
CTTCTCTGTTCATGGGACTCTCCAGGCAAGAATCCTGGGAGTGGATTGCCATTTCCTCCTCCAGGGGATATTCCCAACCCAGGGATTGAACCCAGGTCTCTCACAGGCAGATTCTTTCCTGTCTGAGCCACCAGAGAGGAGTATATACCCCAACAATACAGAAAATGTAATTTTTCAGTTTTAATATGTGAATCAAGTTTCAGAAAAACCAAATGTAGACTGTGTTAGTCCAATCTGACTTAGTAAAAAGACTTGCTTTCAGACAATGGATGTTGCAAGTGTTTTTACCTGAAGCCGCCAACTATTTTACTTGAGAAAATTCACCTTTGGCCTCAAAAATTCTATCTGAAAATAATATTTTTTCTGATGCTACTCTCTGCTTAATGAGGATACTGTCTTTTCCCATTAGCAACATAAAAGGAAGCACATTCTCTGTGTGGGTAATCCCAGATTCTCTGCCTTCATCTTAGTTGGAAAAGACCATTCTCAGCACTTGCACAAAGGGGACTTTAGGTCTCAGAGGGTCTTGAATATTCCCGCCACATGTCATCAGCCAGTACCACCATGATTGTTGGACCAGCACAGAACTAAAATGGTTGGATTTTCCAGGAATTCATCCAGCCACACACTTAAAAGGTTTTCCCAAGTCAAGCCTTTGCTTATGGGAATCCTGGAGGAAAACATAAGGACCAGGAAGAAGGTACAGCAGTTCATATGTTGGTTCCATTTTAGGGGGTCCATAGAGAACACGGTGAGCTTTACGATCTCTTTCCCAAGCATAGGAACATTAATATAAATTTAACAATCACATATCAGATATTGGACATTTTAGCATGTACTCCCCAATTTGTTGTGTGTTTGTGTTATTTGATGCCAGGCATGTTAGATTACAGATCTGCAACTTTGAAAAACCTTTGTGTATCAAGTCATAAATATGTATAACATCTGATCAGTTGGGAGGCAGACTAGAGGTGTGTGTGTGTGTTAAGCTACAGAAACATGCTCAACATAATATCCTTCAACTCCATGTGTAGTTTTTAAATGAACACTCTTGAATTCATACATTTTAAAATAAAAGATTTGTTTATATAGAAACCTACCAGCTGAACACCAAACACTTTTCTTCCTGCTACATTTGTAATTCCAGTCTCATGAGTGCATGTGCTTCTGGGCTGTTAGAGATAGTAAATGTCAGCTGACTCTTTGACTAGAGTATTGTTAATTCTTTGATAATACTGTATATTAAAACACAGTAGAAAAAACTATGGTCTTGGCATTCCCTCTTTTCCATGGTATTAATTAATTGCTATAAATTTTAAAATCACAGAAATTCCTTTATTAATTAAGGTAACTGAAAAAAATGTGAGCAGATTTAAAAAGTCTATTTCTGATATAGAAATTAAAGTTATACCATACAGCTATGTCATTCAGACTTACCACTGTTAAAAGTTTCATAGTAACTGTTTAGATGAAATAAAATATTGAATATAAATTAATTTCAAATGGCCTAATTTATGACTAATAAAATGTTTATATACATGATGTTTTGGTAATGCTATGGCCCATATAGATTTTTAAAATTATATAACAATTCTTCTTTTGAATATCTTTGCATACTCTTTTTAATTAAAACAAAAGTGGCTTATTTTACTTGTTTCTGTATTGGGCTTGGAAATTGTCAAAGAAAGGATGGATTGAAAATTTCACCTATCTCTCCAATGACATTGTTTTGACTAGAGTATTGTTAATTCTTTGATAATACTGTATATTAAAACACAGTAGAAAAAACTATGGTCTTGGCATTCCCTCTTTTCCATGGTATTAATTAATTGCTATAAATTTTAAAATCACAGAAATTCCTTTATTAATTAAGGTAACTGAAAAAAATGTGAGCAGATTTAAAAAGTCTATTTCTGATATAGAAATTAAAGTTATACCATACAGCTATGTCATTCAGACTTACCACTGTTAAAAGTTTCATAGTAACTGTTTAGATGAAATAAAATATTGAATATAAATTAATTTCAAATGGCCTAATTTATGACTAATAAAATGTTTATATACATGATGTTTTGGTAATGCTATGGCCCATATAGATTTTTAAAATTATATAACAATTCTTCTTTTGAATATCTTTGCATACTCTTTTTAATTAAAACAAAAGTGGCTTATTTTACTTGTTTCTGTATTGGGCTTGGAAATTGTCAAAGAAAGGATGGATTGAAAATTTCACCTATCTCTCCAATGACATTGAAAAAATATTTAACCTGTTAATTATTACTATCCTTTCTATAATTTAAGATTGTAAAAATTATATCTAGTATACACTTTTTAATATGATAAATGATGTATAAACAGTTTTCTGTTCAGTTTTACTTTATAACTGTTTCTTTGGTCTTAACAATGTAGCACGATATAAATTTTAAAAAATGTATCCAAATGAACCAGTATTTGGAAGTATGGCTCAAAAGAAGCTAAGGAGAGTGACTTTAAGTCAGATGAAGTTTGGTAGGACAGGGTCCATCAGAAATCTTGTATTCTATCTGTTTGCTCTCTTCACCCTAGACAACACAGCCTCAATTCTCACCAGGAGAAATGGTTTCCGGAGACAGGAGCAGTCTGTCTATTACCTGCCAATCTTCATCGTGGACAGCGGGTCGCCTTCACTCAGCAGCACCAACACCCTCACCATCCGTGTCTGTGACTGTGATGCAGACGGGGTCGCCCAGACCTGCAACGCCGAGGCCTATGTCCTCCCTGCCGGTCTCAGCACAGGAGCCCTGATCGCGATTCTAGCCTGTGTTTTGACCTTACTGGGTAGGTACCATTTGCGATACTTTTTCTTTAAGAGCAGTCACAACTGCCAGTGGTCAGAATTTTTCATACATTCTGAGAATACATGCAGATATTCTAACTCACGGTATTTGGCTCACAGAGGAATGACCATCAGCCACACTTTCCAGTGATATGTTTAAAACTGAAAATGTCAATTTTAATTTTGTAAACATCAGTGAAGATAAATGGCTTCTGTTAAAAATTTTTTTTTTTTTAAAGATTTTAAAAAATATTTACCATATGCTCCAGCCTATTTGTTTTAGAGTTCAGGAGTCTCTGTTAGACTAGAGAGAATCTTTTCTTTTTTTTTTTTTTTGTATTTATTTATTTTTTTTACACGAACTCCCAAACATGAACCCCCCTCCCACCTCCCACCCCACATATCTTTTCTATGTTATTTTGATAATATGCTTATTTTAGAAACCATGGCCTTCAGTGGAATCTAATACTTAACTTCTTAAGACATGAACATTCTTTATGTTAGTCTCTATTCTTGCCTGTGTGTTTGAAATACATCATAATTTTTTTAAAGACCAATGAATAAGAGGGCATTAAAAAAAGACATGATGACTTTACATCCTTCCTCTTTTCAGAAAAGATTTAAACTACATTTTATTATTTGCAAAGCGTAAAAGATTACAATTTCTGCAATGCAAAATTTCCCAAGAAGAATTTACATATGTAATTGCACTTTTCCATGATTACTTTATTATGTGGTTAAACTTGATTTATAACTCATATTAGAATTGCAGTTTTATAAGAGATTATGCAGCATCCTTTAGAAAATTGGAAGGTGTCCAACATGGGCATTGGGTAATGGGTTTATTCCTTTACATTCTGTGAAGGCAAAGTATAGTTTTCTACAGCAAGGACAGTAAGCATTTAATATTGCATCTGAGCCTGTACTCTTGTGTTTTCTTGGGGTTTAATATAATTTGTAAATTCATTTATAGTTTTGTAAAGCAGAATTTAGCAATGAGAATCATAATTGTATGATATTTAAAAGTAAGATTTATGAAGTTAGGTAAAACCTTGCTTTTATGCCTGCCTTCAACATGTACTATGAGTTTGAGCAAGCTCTGGGAATTGGTGATAGATAGGGAAGCCTGGCATGCTGTGTTCCATGGGGTCGCAAAGAGTCAGACACAACTGAGTGACTCAGCTGGTTGATTGAACATATACGAGCTCTTCACCAGGGGAGCATTAGTTCTTCTAAGGCTAGCTTCTTAATCTCAAAGGAGAAAATGATATAGCTAAACTCATAAAGCTGTTGTGAAAATTAAATGATAATTCATGTGCCAACCATCTAGTGAGCATTCAGTAAATTTTAAGTATTATTGATAAAGCAAGTTCTCAACCTATTAACCAAGGTTAAGACCTAATTACTAATATACTGTGGAAATAATCTCATGAAAATGAAAGTTATTACCTTCAGCCAACCAAATCTAGAAGGGCATTAGCTATTTTTTTCATATAGCTTCACACAGATAGCCAAAACTTAGAAATTCATTAGAAATGGCAAGTAATCCCCAATTAAAGTCTGAATATAATGTAAAGGACTAGAGTCAGTTTTGAAAAAGATTGGACCATTGCAAACTGCTTATTATTTCTTTACCAGATTTCAAAACATGTTAATAAGAGGTAATTTGTATATTTATTTTATAGTAGCTGGATAACCTAGAAGATAAATACTTTCCTTTGTGTGTGTGTGTTTACTTTTATTGGAGTATTGTTTTTTTGACTTACAATGTTTCAGGTATATAACAAAGCAAATCAGTTTTACATCTATCTATGTCTATTCTTTTTCACATTCTTTTCCCATATAGCTTATTACAGAATACTGAGTGGAATTCCCTGTGCTGTACAGTAGGTCCTTGTTGGTTCTTTCTTTTATCAGTTCAGTTCAGTTCAGTCGCTCAGTCGTGTCCGACTCTCTGCGACCCCCTGAATCGCAGCACACCAGGCCTCCCTGTCCATCACCAACTCCCGGAGTTCACTCAGACTCACGTCCATCAGGTTGGTGATACCATCCAGCCATCTCATCCTCTGTCATCCCCTTCTCCTCCTGCCCCCAATCCCTCCCAGCATCAGAGTCTTTTCCAATGAGTCAACTCTTCTCATGAGGTGGCCAAAGTACTGGAGTTTCAGCTTTAGCTTCATTCCTTCCAAAGAAATCCCAGGGCTGATCTCCTTCAGAATGGACTGGTTGGATCTCCTTGCAGTCCAAGGGACTCCCAAGAGTCTTTATGGTGTGTATATATTAATCCCAATCCCCTATTTTATCCCTTATCCCTGTGTTTCTCCTTTGGTAATCATAAGTTAGATTTTGAGATCTGTGAGTCTGTTTTATAAACAAGTTCATTTGCATCATTTTAAAATTAGATTCCACATGTAAGTGCTATTGATATACTTGATATTTGTCTGACTTACTTTCATGTGCCTCTTGGCCATCTGTATGTCTTCTTTGGAGACATGTCTATTTAGATCTGCCCATTTTTTGACTGAGCTGTTTGGAGATTAAATCCCTTGTTAGTTGCTTATATTTATATTAAGTTATATGCATTTAATTAATTTTTGTTCTTTCCCTATTTGGATCTTTAGGTCCAAGAAGCTTAAGTTCTATAACATCCCTTCTAGCTCTGGGTTCTCCAGACACAACGGAGATTAGTTAGACTCGCCCACCTTTAGTTTTTAGAAGGCATTTGTGGAAATCACTGTCCACTTCATGAAATTAGTGCTCTTCCAGTGTGTCCAGGTTGGGCAGCTGGATGTTTAGGTTTCATGCTTCTTTTTACTTTTCTTCCCTGAAAAGACCTTAACAGTATTTTTCTCTGCTCTAAACTGTGGAGACCACTCATGATTTAGTATAACAAGAAAATATTTTCCCGGCTTTATAAATGATAGTAGTACTTAAGTAAAAATATTAAATTGCAAAGAAAAAAATGAGGACAGTATGTAAAAGATGAATCCACAGTGTGATCTGTAAAGATAAAACATAATAACATGGCAGACTTAGTGATAATGACAGGCACCTTCCAGTGGCTAACTTATAGTAGCAGCTGTGTTCCTCTTTCAAACAAGTGCAAACATACTAAAAAAAGAATCGAATTGAATGAGATGGTACTAAGTGCTGTGAGTGAAGTCGCTCAGTCGTGTTCCACTCTTTGGGACCCCATGGACAGTAGCCCACTAGGCTTCTCCATCCATGGAATTTTCTAGGCAAGAGTACTGGAATGCGTTGCCATTTTCTTCTCCAGGGGGTCTTCCCGGCCTGGTGATCGAACCTGGATCTCCCGCATTGTGGGCAGATGCTTTACCGTCTGAGCTACCAGGGAATCCCTGGTACTAAGTGCTAGACGTTAGCTGTCACTTGTAGCTCAGTTGGTAAAGAATCTGCCTGCAATGCAGGAGACCCAGGTTTGATTCCTGGGTGAGGAAGATCCCCTGGAGAAGGAATGGCAACCCACTCCAGTATTCTTGCCTGGAGAATCCCATGGACAGAGGAGCCTGGCAGGCTACAGTCCATGGGGTTGCAAGAACTGGACACAACTGAGCAACTCAGCCACCACCATGCCTACATTTTGCATGAGAAAATTCTTTATTAGAGGAGACATGCACAACATTATAAGGTGTCAGAGCCAAGACCTAAACACAGCCCAGACTTCCTTGGGGATGTCCTTTATAAGGTATTTTTCCATAAGTATTTTCTAGTTTGAAACACCTGTATGCCTCTGGGAACCACCTGTTGATCTGCGTACATGGCAGGTCTATCTTAGATTGTTTCACCGAGTGGCTTTAGGACTTCTTTAGTGAACTCTGTCTAATTTAAAGTGTCCTCCACTTACACAATCCTAAATGTGTTCTCTCAAGCTTGGGCGTATGTTAAATGTGAGCTTATTCTTCATGGCAACCAAAATACACTAGCTGTCTTTAGGCATAAAATAGTCATTGTACTTAGGTTCATTGTACTTTTCTGTCTCACATGGGCCTTAAGTGAAATAATTCTAACTCACATATTTAAGGGAGAGGAACCACTCGTTTTAGAGAAAGGAAAGATCAATTTCAGTTGCAATTAAACTTCTTCCTATCTTGAGGCATGGAAAGCAGTATCTTGTGTATGCAGATGATTTGCAAATCTCTGGTTTGTATCTTAAATAGAACTAGATAGGTACAGTCATTGTTCTGTCAGACTGCTGACAGGAGAAGTCTGAAATTATCACACACTGAACAATCTTCCTACGTCCCTGCCTCTTCTCTTGATTTGGTCCCTACTTGTGTGTTTTTTGAGTGGAATTGGTCAGCCTGCACTCTCTGTCCCATCCTCTGTAGCCAGTCAGCCCCTAAGTGCTGTTAATTTCACTTTGATTCTTGAATCTGTGTCTTTCGCTCCCTTAATACTCCACCTGATTTTGGCCAGGGTCCATCTTTCCCCTCCTGAATTAATGGCAGTTTCCCCAGTCTCTGTCAGCTCCAATCAAACGGAAACACAGAGAGAGTAAGCTTTTTAAAAGCAAATGGGATTGCAACACGGCCAGCTTAAAATTTCTGTGGCTCCCCATTGCCTACAGACTAGAATCACCTTCTTTCTATGACCTGACTGCTCCTTTTCAGGTGAACCTTCTCTCTCTCCACTCACAAGTGTACTTTAGTCAGATTGNGTTGGTGATACCATCCAGCCATCTCATCCTCTGTCATCCCCTTCTCCTCCTGCCCCCAATCCCTCCCAGCATCAGAGTCTTTTCCAATGAGTCAACTCTTCTCATGAGGTGGCCAAAGTACTGGAGTTTCAGCTTTAGCTTCATTCCTTCCAAAGAAATCCCAGGGCTGATCTCCTTCAGAATGGACTGGTTGGATCTCCTTGCAGTCCAAGGGACTCCCAAGAGTCTTTATGGTGTGTATATATTAATCCCAATCCCCTATTTTATCCCTTATCCCTGTGTTTCTCCTTTGGTAATCATAAGTTAGATTTTGAGATCTGTGAGTCTGTTTTATAAACAAGTTCATTTGCATCATTTTAAAATTAGATTCCACATGTAAGTGCTATTGATATACTTGATATTTGTCTGACTTACTTTCATGTGCCTCTTGGCCATCTGTATGTCTTCTTTGGAGACATGTCTATTTAGATCTGCCCATTTTTTGACTGAGCTGTTTGGAGATTAAATCCCTTGTTAGTTGCTTATATTTATATTAAGTTATATGCATTTAATTAATGTTTGTTCTTTCCCTATTTGGATCTTTAGGTCCAAGAAGCTTAAGTTCTATAACATCCCTTCTAGCTCTGGGTTCTCCAGACACAACGGAGATTAGTTAGACTCGCCCACCTTTAGTTTTTAGAAGGCATTTGTGGAAATCACTGTCCACTTCATGAAATTAGTGCTCTTCCAGTGTGTCCAGGTTGGGCAGCTGGATGTTTAGGTTTCATGCTTCTTTTTACTTTTCTTCCCTGAAAAGACCTTAACAGTATTTTTCTCTGCTCTAAACTGTGGAGACCACTCATGATTTAGTATAACAAGAAAATATTTTCCCGGCTTTATAAATGATAGTAGTACTTAAGTAAAAATATTAAATTGCAAAGAAAAAAATGAGGACAGTATGTAAAAGATGAATCCACAGTGTGATCTGTAAAGATAAAACATAATAACATGGCAGACTTAGTGATAATGACAGGCACCTTCCAGTGGCTAACTTATAGTAGCAGCTGTGTTCCTCTTTCAAACAAGTGCAAACATACTAAAAAAAGAATCGAATTGAATGAGATGGTACTAAGTGCTGTGAGTGAAGTCGCTCAGTCGTGTTCCACTCTTTGGGACCCCACGGACAGTAGCCCACTAGGCTTCTCCATCCATGGAATTTTCTAGGCAAGAGTACTGGAATGCGTTGCCATTTTCTTCTCCAGGGGGTCTTCCCGGCCTGGTGATCGAACCTGGATCTCCCGCATTGTGGGCAGATGCTTTACCGTCTGAGCTACCAGGGAATCCCTGGTACTAAGTGCTAGACGTTAGCTGTCACTTGTAGCTCAGTTGGTAAAGAATCTGCCTGCAATGCAGGAGACCCAGGTTTGATTCCTGGGTGAGGAAGATCCCCTGGAGAAGGGAATGGCAACCCACTCCAGTATTCCTGCCTGGAGAATCCCATGGACAGAGGAGCCTGGCAGGCTACAGTCCATGGGGTGCAAGAACTGGACACAACTGAGCAACTCAGCCACCACCATGCCTACATTTTGCATGAGAAAATTCTTTATTAGAGGAGACATGCACAACATTATAAGGTGTCAGAGCCAAGACCTAAACACAGCCCAGACTTCCTTGGGGATGTCCTTTATAAGGTATTTTTCCATAAGTATTTTCTAGTTTGAAACACCTGTATGCCTCTGGGAACCACCTGTTGATCTGCGTACATGGCAGGTCTATCTTAGATTGTTTCACCGAGTGGCTTTAGGACTTCTTTAGTGAACTCTGTCTAATTTAAAGTGTCCTCCACTTACACAATCCTAAATGTGTTCTCTCAAGCTTGGGCGTATGTTAAATGTGAGCTTATTCTTCATGGCAACCAAAATACACTAGCTGTCTTTAGGCATAAAATAGTCATTGTACTTAGGTTCATTGTACTTTTCTGTCTCACATGGGCCTTAAGTGAAATAATTCTAACTCACATATTTAAGGGAGAGGAACCACTCGTTTTAGAGAAAGGAAAGATCAATTTCAGTTGCAATTAAACTTCTTCCTATCTTGAGGCATGGAAAGCAGTATCTTGTGTATGCAGATGATTTGCAAATCTCTGGTTTGTATCTTAAATAGAACTAGATAGGTACAGTCATTGTTCTGTCAGACTGCTGACAGGAGAAGTCTGAAATTATCACACACTGAACAATCTTCCTACGTCCCTGCCTCTTCTCTTGATTTGGTCCCTACTTGTGTGTTTTTTGAGTGGAATTGGTCAGCCTGCACTCTCTGTCCCATCCTCTGTAGCCAGTCAGCCCCTAAGTGCTGTTAATTTCACTTTGATTCTTGAATCTGTGTCTTTCGCTCCCTTAATACTCCACCTGATTTTGGCCAGGGTCCATCTTTCCCCTCCTGAATTAATGGCAGTTTCCCCAGTCTCTGTCAGCTCCAATCAAACGGAAACACAGAGAGAGTAAGCTTTTTAAAAGCAAATGGGATTGCAACACGGCCAGCTTAAAATTTCTGTGGCTCCCCATTGCCTACAGACTAGAATCACCTTCTTTCTATGACCTGACTGCTCCTTTTCAGGTGAACCTTCTCTCTCTCCACTCACAAGTGTACTTTAGTCAGATTGCAGAGTAGCACTTTGTCAGACTCATCCTGCTTTGTTTTTTATCTCTTCTTAAAAGCTTTGTTCTCTTGCTTGGAATACCTCTCCCCAGAATCCAACAAGTAGTAACTCCTTTTTGTGTTCAACACTTAACCTCCTTTGCTCCTGAGTCCAAGTGGGGTGCTGTTCCTAAGGTGGCAAAACAATCTTAAAGCATCTTTCCTGGCTGATTAATCCAAACCAGACTGTCTACTCATCTATCTTGTCTGGTGGACCCCTGCTTTTGGAGGCAATGACTGAGCAGTATTTCATCATTGTATATATGGAGCATCTCAAAAAATCATAATCTGACATAGACAAGGCATATATCATACATGATAATGAATGAATCCATGAGTGTTTGGGTGTACTCAGCAGTAGAAAAGAACATTTTTGTCATTATCCCTAACTTGTATTTCTGTTGGACCTGAATATTCCCATTTCAAAATATTCTACAGTTTTAGGCCTTTATTTGAGATCCAGCCTAAAGAGGAAAAAAAAATTATTACAGTAAAGATTTCAAAGAAGCTTTGCTAAATTGCAGATTAAATTTCAGTTAAAAATGCTATATTTGATATCTATCTGAATCATACACTTGGGTTTTATTAATTACAGCTCTTTATTCTTTGTGAGTATAAGTAATAGGTGACTGGGCTGTGCGTATGCGTGCAAGCTCAGTTGTGTCCAACTTTGCGACCCCATGGACTATAGCCCGCCAGGCTCCTCTGTCCTTGGGATTTTCCAGGCAAGAATACTGGAGTGGGTTGCCATTTCCTCCTCTAGGCTATCTTCCTGACCCAGGGATCGAACCCATGTCTCCTGTATTGGCAGGCAAATTCTTTCCCACTGAGCTACCTGGGAAGTGTGGGTTCATAAGTGCAAATCCAAACTTGGGCCCTCTCTTACTGGGAATCTGCACATATCTGATTACACAGCCTGTAGATCCAGACTGTAAGCTGACTTCTCTCATCCTTTCCGTCTTTTCTTAGGTGTCATTTCCAATGACATCTCTCTGTGATCACAGCCTGACTTCACTAGTAGTCCTGTATTTTTCCTGTCATTTCACTTTTAAAAACAAATTATTTCATTGCTTGAAATATCTCAGAAGCATTAAATATACTTACATAAAATCCAGATCTTCCTCACAGCCCACAAAGCAAGACACCTGCTCATGTCTCGATGACATTAGACTGCCTGATCCCTCCCTTACTCAGTAGGAAGAACCATGTGGCCTTTCTTTCCATGAGGTTCAAATGTGCCACCCTGTTCCTGAGGCCTTCCAGCTTCTTCTACCTGTTGGATTCTTACTATTCTTAGTGCCCCAGTTCAGTATTATCTTGAAAGAGGGAATGTCCTGCTTAAATGAGGTGCTCCTCATGCCCACAGTTCTTTATTACAAAACCTGTTTCCTTTGTAGTGGGTATCATAGTTGGTAAATATTTATCATACTCAAATATAAAAAAACCTTGAAAGTAATGATCTTAATCTCTCTCTTTTGTAAAACCATTTTATGTTCTCAAAGCCTAGCATAGGGCACCCAGGAGAAAAAAATATTTTGGGGTGAACTGGTGAATAGTACTTACTGCATTCTACTTATGTTACTACATTTGTGTTACATTTTATGCTTTTCATGAATAGGCCCAGTATCTGTTATTCCACTAAATGGAAGAGAGTAGATAATCAAACACATCAACTAAATTAACTAGGGGTTATCAAAATCATATGTGTGTGAATAGTAAAGTGTATGTTTCTTTCTGTGCATCAGTTATATGATTCAAATTTTAGCAAGACCAAAGAAATAGGAACTGGAGTGTATAAGAATTATAGAAATTCAGAAAAGTGACATTTTAAATGAAATCAGATAGTGCTTACTTTGTGTAGCACTATTTAAGTATGATGCAAATATAAATTCACTTAATTTTCATAAAGTTACTGTGAAATACTTTCTTTCAATATTATCTCCATTTTGGAGAGAAGGAAACTTGATGTAGGGGGAGGCAGAAGTTATTAAAAAGCTAAGTTCTACTTGCCCATTGATGTGAATAATTATTTATACTTAATTACTGAACTTGTATTCTGATTATGCTAATAACAATTTTTCATTTAGGTTGTTTTTCACTTATACCTAATAGAGTAATAATTGCAGTGTGATAGCTGTTTCACTATTCGATATGTCATTTCGTAATTAAATGCCCTACTATAACCATATATGGGGCTTCCCTGGTGGCTCAGAGGTTAAAGCGCCTGCCTCCAATGTGGGAGACCCGGGTTCGATCCCTGGGTCGGGAAGTTCCCCTGGAGAAGGAAATGGTAACCCACTCCAGTATTCTTGCCTGGAAAATCCCATGAACGGAGAAGCCTGGTAGGCTACAGTCCACGGGGTCGCAAAGAGTCAGACACGACTGAGCGACTTCACTTCACTTCACTTCACTTCACTTCACTATAACCATAAGACCATATGCAATTGCGACTTTTCTGGTATTTTCAAATCTTTTGTTTAAATCGACTGTCCAGAAGAAACACATGTGAATCACACGTGTAATTTTAACTTTTCAAGGGCACCTCATTAGAAAAAATAGTTTTTAAAGTGAAATAAATGCTAACAACATATTAAAGCAGTTTGAACAAACTATTGTAATCTTAACATGTAATCAGTTATTATTATATTTTACTTAAAAATTGTCTTTAACATCATGTGTACCTTTTACACTTAGAGCAATCTGAAATAGTGATAGCCGCGTTTCAAATGCTCATTCACCGCCTGTGGCTTCCGCACTGAGTAGTGAAGATTTAGACAGCCTTTTATGACTAATACATTCTGAATGTTTATAAAGACATAGAGCAAATAATATTTCTTGGTGAAGGCTGGCTCATCCATCACCTCTTACCTTACTGTCATCTATTCTGTGAGGCATTCTCTGAGCATCCTGGCTAAACGTTCCCATCCATATATCCTTAGTATATGCTATAATGCTCTGTAACTATTGTGTTATATAATAATTGCTTTCTCTTATTTAAGTTATTGAACTTAATGGCAAGAGCTATCTGCATATCACCATAGTACCTTACCTGTTTGTCAGTTTAACAAACATTTATTGAATTCATACTGTCAAATATTGTTCTTTGTGCTTTAGGTATATCTGTGTGGAATAGCCCTTTCTAGGGCTTATAGCTTTGGAAAATCTGTGCTTTGTAAAACATATTGTTGAATTAAATGATACTCAGACATTTACTTTTTGGAAGTAGTCTATAAACAATGGGGTACACTTAAGAAAGTGATAGTTAACTGGTTTATATATGTACCTTAAAAATCCTTTACAGGTCTTTAAGGATGAGGAAAACTGACTGGAAGGTAATTTACATGACTGTGGTTTAAAATTAGCACCAGACTGAATGTTTAAAATATGTTACTACGTGAATGGAGAAAGTTGTTCTTTAATAGAAGTAACCTTATTTAGAAGTTAGTACCATTTTGTGGTCATTAGATTACATCTGCAGAATTCTATCAAGTTCTGGGTAAATAATTATGTTGTTACCCTGTGGGAAGTGGGTTAGAAAAGTAGGACCAAAATACTGCCAAGGTGATTTAGTAAAAACCATGTTCCAGGTTAAACGTCTAGATGTGTATCTGACACACACCACAGTGAAGGCTGGAAAAACAGTTCACTGAAAGGAGAGTTAGGGAGTTTGGGATGGACATGTGCACACTGCCGTATTTAACATAGATCACCAACAAGGACCTACCGTATAGCACAAGGAACTCTGCTCAATGTTCTGTGGCAGCCTGGATGGGAAAAGGGCTTGGGGGAGAATGAATACATGTACATGTATGGCTGAATCCCTTTGCCATTCACCTGAACTATCACAGCATTGTTAATCAGCTATACCCCAATACAAAAAAATAATAATAATAATTTAGAAAAAGAAGAGTTCACTAACTTACAGTGTGAACTTCTAAATTTTTCTACATCTTTTCTTCCATATCTCTCGAGTTTGAGAGACTGGTACTCTCCCGGTCTGCCTGCCTCTTGGCATCCATGCACGCCTGTATTTTCTTACAGCGAGTCGCATGACGATTTGTACTATATTTATATGTGTATATATAGCCTCCACAGTGAGCTGCTGGGATGTGGGAATCGCTCTTGCTATATTTGGCCGGTACCCAGCACTATTTCCTACACACTGGGATACTCGGAAAATGTTGAATCGAATGTTAGGAAACTGAATTCTACAATCAGAAATGTAGGTCAACATTATGCATTTTCTGCTCTAAGAGTGTTCCAACTTCTTTTCTCACGTCTACTCTTCCCTGCCTCCTTAGTCTAATCAGAATGACTTTTCTTCTAAAAACAAATCTGATCGTACCATGCTCTCCTTAACCCTTGCTACTGCCTGCGTCTCCTGGCTTCCCTCCCATGTCTGTCTTTACTCTTCACCCATGTCGGTCTCACACTTGTTCACTGGTTGTGCCCAGAATCCTCTTCCATCTCACCTCTTGACTCTCAGGCTTCAGTTATCCTCAGTTACTTCACTAAGATGTGTCCAACTGCTGCAACCCTGGGAATGGTAGCCTGCAGGCTCCTCTGTACGTGCGGTTTCCCAGGCAAGAACACTGGCGTGGGTAGCCATTTCCTTCTCCAGGGAATCTTGGCGACGTAGGGATTGAACCTGGGCCTCCTGCATTACCAGGCAGATTCTCTCCCAACTGAGCCACGAGGAAGCTCTGATATATCCTTGTAAGATCATATTTTCCTCTCTTGGAATAATTATCACTCTTGTTCTTTTACATACAGTTGTCTTTATTTGATGAATATTTATCCACCCCATTTAATTCTAAGGACTTCCCTGGTGGTGCAAACGGTAAAGCATCTGCCTACAATGCAGGAGACCAGGGTTCTATCCCTGGGTCAGGAAGATCCCCTGGAGAAGGAAATGGCAACCCACTCCAGTATTCTTGCCTGGAAAATCCCATGGACGGAGGAGCCTGGTGGGCTGCAGTCCATGTGGTTGCAGAGAGTCGGACACGACTGAGCGACTTCCCTTTCACTTTAATTCTAAATTCCATGAGGAAATGTGTGTTTACCTGTATGTGCAACATTGTATAACTATACCCAAGTCATCTACTAAATGGTTAACTCATATTTGTGAAGTGGGTATACAAATTCACGAACAAGCACAGTACATGGGCATATCTAGGCTCCAACTAGGCCTGAATCTTTTGTCTCCACTGAGACGTATAGCCCATATGACAGAAAGACGTGTGATAAAACGTTTCAAAATATATAATCTTGTGCTTACTTAGGCAGAAAATGTTCCTTTTAATACAGGGATTATCTCCATAGCCACTGAAGAGCAGTTAATACTTGTTCTCCATAAAGGTTAAAATTTATTTTTTATACATGCTCAAGTAGTTAGAAATGAATATTCTCCCAAGTCATTGAAATGTTAAAACTGTCTAACCTTCTAAAAGACTTCACATTTATTCTCAGCCCCAGGCAAGATTGGGAAATAAACGTCATAAGATATTACTAGCCTAAATGGGTATTGTCCCCATGGGCTGATGCACCCATGGGTTCTCAGGTTTCACTTTTCCTAAACACTGTAATTGAAGCTCAGAAGGCAAGTATATTGGTAGCTTGAAAATACATTTACAACAGAGCATAAGAAATAATTGTGAGATGTAGATGATATATGACAAGATCCACTGTACTTATATGAAAGAAAGAGAATTGAGAATTTTGAAATGTTTTGTCTTAAGATACTGACTTAAATGAAAATAACATCTAATTCTTAAATCTAATTCTACCCTTCTCCATACCCTCATTACTCCTGTGCCGTCACTTCTTCCATCCTTCTGTGCTCAATTGAACATTTGTTCCATCCCAGCGGCCAAGTTTTTCTCTTCACTTTGTGTGGCGTGTTTCTCATTTTCACCTGCTTCCACCTGTTCACCCATCACAATTCTTTGGATACTCACCTTTCCTTTTGGTGTCTTAACTCGGTTTGACTTCTTAATGAGAAGTCTTTGTTGGTTAAACTTTCTGCTGCAATTCTACTTTTATTTCTAGCAGACCATATACAAAATTTCAGAAACTAAAGTATATAAATCTAAATTTCCTGATGTGTCTTTCTGGGTTCTAGTAACTGTTATCTGAGTTCTCAGCTTTTATCTCTGTTACCTTCTATGAAGTTCTAAGTGCACAGCGTGAGAGAAAGTGCAAAGGCTTTGAAGATAAATGGGAGTACAACTCAACCCAATTATTATGTTGACCACAGAGAGATTATTTCGTGTCTGAGACAACCTGCCAATGGGAAAAGACTTACTCCAGAGAATTACTGGGAAGGTCAGCTGATATTCTGCATTCAGACCATCATCTTACTTTACTGCTTTTTTTTCTCTCCCATTTCATCTTTAGGCATAGGTCTTGCCATAAACTTGATATGCCTTCTACCTTCCTTATTACCTAACTTCATTCTTGGTTTTCCCTCAGGGGAGAAACACAACGTCTTCACTTGCTGTGTTCACAGAATTTTGCGTGAATGTTCGTATAGGTCACAGGATAACTATGACCACGTCTCTGTTGTACAACAGCAAGTCCCTGGCCTGCTGCTCATCTCCCTACATGATTCCCAAATTTCTTCGATCTCTTTAGTCTCCCCTGTGAGCACAGAAGTTGGCTATAACTATCATATGTGGCTAGGTTCAGATTAAGTGACTTGCCCAAGTAGTAACTACTGGGCAAATATCACGCAGCTAATATCAGGAAAGAATGGACTTTTATCAAAGGCCTGCTTGACATCAAAGCTATATGTTAATTTTCAAGTTTCATACCAGAATGTTACAACAGAAATGTATCGATCTTTTGTAAACATGTTTTTGCTGTAGTATTCTGGCATGGCGCTTGAAAACTAAAAGGCTTTGGAGTGGTGGACATGATAATTTTCAGAAGACAAAAAGGGACAGGGTTGGAAATCCACTTAGCAAAGAGGGCAGACACATAGCAGAGTATTTATGGGAACAGACAGGAAGTGAATGATGCCTCATTCATTTCAAAACCATGGGTTTTGGAATTACACATCTGCTACTTTGATGAAGCCAGTTGAAAACATTCAAGTGTAGTAAATAAGATGAAAGAAAGATGAAGAGAAAAGCATTTATGTGCTGTGGCAACAGGAGAAAGTGGGCAGAAAGCTCAGAAATGTATATCAGTTCCTAAACTGTAGGTTGTAGATAAAGCTTGTTGGGGAGCAATAGGCCGGGGAGCAATAGGCCAGGGAGCAAGAGGCCAGGGTCAAATAGGAAAGGAAATAAAAAAGTGCCACAATAAACAATTGGCTTCCCCCTATTTCTAAAGATCCCCAATAAAATTATTTTTGTCAGTCATATTCCTACTGATGATGGAAAACAAATAGCAGACACGTGCCTAAGAAAGCACATGCTTTTCATTGATGATAACAAAATGGTTTAGAATTAATCCATGTTTAGGTTTTGCATTTTAAAATAAATTGAGGTGAAGGCTGGAATATGCTTCACCCCTACTCATTACCTTTAATTACTCCAAATTACTTTGATGTCTTTCTTAGTTTTATATTTTTGTTCTCAAATGTGTTCTTAATGCCAAAGAAAAACCTTAAAGGGTATTTTAAATATAAACTTCTTTTTAAACTGCTGAGAGTAATATACCTCAAACAGTAATCCATTCAGTATATATTTTGGGACTTCTAGACCTTCCAGGAAAACAGTTCTTGTGATTAAAAATTGTTAAAAGGATACCTTATTTGTAGCCAAAGATAATTCACTGATTTGCACTAATGATTAGATATTTTTGAATTCTAAAATTCAAGAATACCTTACCACTTCATTTTAATTCGTAGGCCATGAAATCTAATATGTTCCTAAGTCAACCAGCATTCAGTAACTTGTAGCCAGAGTAGAACAGAACAGTCATCATCTTATTTGTGTATACAGTTGTCCAGCTTTATCTGTGGGGAGGTGATTCCCAAAGTCAAGAATGCTCAAGTCCTTTATGTAAAATGGTGTAACATTTACATATCACCCATGTACATCTTCTCCTATACTTCAGATCATCTCTAACACCCAATACAGTGTAAATGTTATGTCAGTAGTAGTTGCAAATTCAATGTAAATGTTGTATAAATCGTAGCCTAAGTGAGGCAAATTCAAGTTTTGCTCTTTGGAACTTCCTGAAATTGAAAAACAAAAAAAAGTTTCAATCCAAGTTTGGTTGAATCTTTGGGTGTGGAACCTGCCAATCCAGAAGGCCAACTGTATTTATTTATGAAGAGGCACATAGTGCATATTCAGTTCAAGAAAAGCGAGGTAGATGATCTTATGTGCAAAGGAGAAAGAGGCACGGATGTAGACCTGAAATGTATGGACATCAAGGGGGAAAAGGAGGATAGGAAGAATTAGGACTGCATATACCCTACTGATACTATGTATGCAGCTGCTGCTAAGTCGCTTCAGTCATGTCCAACTCTGTGTGACCCCATAGACGGGAGTCCACCAGGCTCCCCTGTCCCTGGGATTCTCCAGGCAAGAATACTGGAGTGGGTTGCCATTTCCTTCTCCAATACATGAAAGTGAAAGTGAAGTCGCTCAGTCCTGAGGGACCCCATGGACTGCAGCCTACCAGGCTTCTCCATCCATGGGATTTTCCAGGCAAGAGTGCTGGAGTGGGTTGCCATTGCTTTCTCTGGATGCTATGTATAAAATGGATTAATTGGCAGGAACCTACTGTATAGCACATGGAACTCTGCCCAATGCTCTGGGTTGACTGAAATAGGAAGGAAATCCAGAAAAGATCAGATATATGTATATGGCTGATTCACTTTGCTATACAGCAGAAACTAGCACAACATTGTAAAGGGACTAAATGCCAATAAAAATTAACTTACAAAAAGTGTATTCAGTTTGTCTAAAAGTATAGCCAATGTAGTTGTTTGTCTCTGTTCTCCAGTGCAAACATCTGCTTTATTATGTATGTTTTGATAAAAGAAAAACTCCTAACATTAAAGAAATGATTGATTTCTTCCATCAATCTTTGGCTACTGCTAAAACCTTACAACCTGTAGGCATAATACCTGTAGGCATAGTTTTAAAAACCCAGTTCAGTGTTTCATTCTGAACNTGCAACTAGAGAAATCCCTCACCCAGCAGCAAGTCCCAGCACAGCCAGAAATAAATAATCTATTTTTAAAAGACCAATATTAATAGGACAAAAAAAATGCTTTCAGGGGAAACATCCTTAAAAGAAAAGACATTCATCTCATCATCATGTAACAAAAACCCAGAAAATCTGTGACCTAAAGATCCAAACTAAAGAAATATTACAGGCTCTTCTTTGCGCAGAAGAAATATCACCCTAGGTGGAGCCACACAGATACAGGAAAGATGGACGAATGACATTTGTGAATATGGAGGCAAATTTAAATGAGTATTGACTGTATAACACAATGACAATAATTTAAATATATAGAGAATGAAAATGCATGACAATAAATGTGGAAGGAGTTTATGGAATCCAAGTGTCTCAAAGCCCCATAACTGAGCAGCTTTAGGGAACTAATTAACTAATATGAGACTGTGAAAAGGCAAAAATGTACATTGTAATCTGAAGGGTGAACACTACAAGAATAGCAAAAGAATGTTTACCTAGATAACCATGCAAAGTAATGATTTGACAGTTAAAAAATATTGACCATATCAAAGGAAAAGAAAGGAAAAGGAACTTAGAAGAGGCAACCATAAATATACAGTACTATGATATACATAAACCAAATTATGCCTATTTTTATTTTAAAAGATTCAGGCAAAAGACTCCAAATAGAAAGGCAGATTTTATCAGACTGGACAAGAAACCTTTCATCAAATACTCCGGAAAAGAGACATATGCAAAATTTAATCATCAGGAAAATTAGAAAATAAAAAAA
>SJYX01024515.1:198291-237303 GCA_006410675.1 Oreotragus oreotragus
AAAACATTCAAGTGTAGTAAATAAGATGAAAGAAAGATGAAGAGAAAAGCATTTATGTGCTGTGGCAACAGGAGAAAGTGGGCAGAAAGCTCAGAAATGTATATCAGTTCCTAAACTGTAGGTTGTAGATAAAGCTTGTTGGGGAGCAATAGGCCGGGGAGCAATAGGCCAGGGAGCAAGAGGCCAGGGTCAAATAGGAAAGGAAATAAAAAAGTGCCACAATAAACAATTGGCTTCCCCCTATTTCTAAAGATCCCCAATAAAATTATTTTTGTCAGTCATATTCCTACTGATGATGGAAAACAAATAGCAGACACGTGCCTAAGAAAGCACATGCTTTTCATTGATGATAACAAAATGGTTTAGAATTAATCCATGTTTAGGTTTTGCATTTTAAAATAAATTGAGGTGAAGGCTGGAATATGCTTCACCCCTACTCATTACCTTTAATTACTCCAAATTACTTTGATGTCTTTCTTAGTTTTATATTTTTGTTCTCAAATGTGTTCTTAATGCCAAAGAAAAACCTTAAAGGGTATTTTAAATATAAACTTCTTTTTAAACTGCTGAGAGTAATATACCTCAAACAGTAATCCATTCAGTATATATTTTGGGACTTCTAGACCTTCCAGGAAAACAGTTCTTGTGATTAAAAATTGTTAAAAGGATACCTTATTTGTAGCCAAAGATAATTCACTGATTTGCACTAATGATTAGATATTTTTGAATTCTAAAATTCAAGAATACCTTACCACTTCATTTTAATTCGTAGGCCATGAAATCTAATATGTTCCTAAGTCAACCAGCATTCAGTAACTTGTAGCCAGAGTAGAACAGAACAGTCATCATCTTATTTGTGTATACAGTTGTCCAGCTTTATCTGTGGGGAGGTGATTCCCAAAGTCAAGAATGCTCAAGTCCTTTATGTAAAATGGTGTAACATTTACATATCACCCATGTACATCTTCTCCTATACTTCAGATCATCTCTAACACCCAATACAGTGTAAATGTTATGTCAGTAGTAGTTGCAAATTCAATGTAAATGTTGTATAAATCGTAGCCTAAGTGAGGCAAATTCAAGTTTTGCTCTTTGGAACTTCCTGAAATTGAAAAACAAAAAAAAGTTTCAATCCAAGTTTGGTTGAATCTTTGGGTGTGGAACCTGCCAATCCAGAAGGCCAACTGTATTTATTTATGAAGAGGCACATAGTGCATATTCAGTTCAAGAAAAGCGAGGTAGATGATCTTATGTGCAAAGGAGAAAGAGGCACGGATGTAGACCTGAAATGTATGGACATCAAGGGGGAAAAGGAGGATAGGAAGAATTAGGACTGCATATACCCTACTGATACTATGTATGCAGCTGCTGCTAAGTCGCTTCAGTCATGTCCAACTCTGTGTGACCCCATAGACGGGAGTCCACCAGGCTCCCCTGTCCCTGGGATTCTCCAGGCAAGAATACTGGAGTGGGTTGCCATTTCCTTCTCCAATACATGAAAGTGAAAGTGAAGTCGCTCAGTCCTGAGGGACCCCATGGACTGCAGCCTACCAGGCTTCTCCATCCATGGGATTTTCCAGGCAAGAGTGCTGGAGTGGGTTGCCATTGCTTTCTCTGGATGCTATGTATAAAATGGATTAATTGGCAGGAACCTACTGTATAGCACATGGAACTCTGCTCAATGCTCTGGGTTGACTGAAATAGGAAGGAAATCCAGAAAAGATCAGATATATGTATATGGCTGATTCACTTTGCTATACAGCAGAAACTAGCACAACATTGTAAAGGGACTAAACGCCAATAAAAATTAACTTACAAAAAGTGTATTCAGTTTGTCTAAAAGTATAGCCAATGTAGTTGTTTGTCTCTGTTCTCCAGTGCAAACATCTGCTTTATTATGTATGTTTTGATAAAAGAAAAACTCCTAACATTAAAGAAATGATTGATTTCTTCCATCAATCTTTGGCTACTGCTAAAACCTTACAACCTGTAGGCATAATACCTGTAGGCATAGTTTTAAAAACCCAGTTCAGTGTTTCATTCTGAACGTGGGACTCTATTAGAGGGAAGCTTTTAATGTTTGTACAGGGTCTGACATACTGGATTTTATTGGACAGCTGAGTTTCCTAGACAAATACTAGGCATTTCTTCTAAGAACCCAGCTAAATGCTATAATCCGTGTCCCTCGGAAATGGCAGTTGTTAAATTAGACCCCAAACATTTATGAATGTCGCTTTGCCTTTCCAGCAATTAAAGAGTTCCAAAAAAGAAAAAAAGTCCCTTTGTGTCTCATGGCTTTGAAATTATTATGTTAATCCTGAGCTGGTCCTCCCATCTGCTCTGTCAAATGCTTTGGAGGTTACATTCAAGAGGGTGGCATCAGTTCTGAGCAGGTGTGGGAAAGGGTTTCTTGATGTATAAAAAGTGTTTGATATTAAAGGCGTTTTAGCAATTTGAGCACATCTACTGCTGTGAGTTCCCGCGTAAGTAGGCAGCCCATTCATTTCCCTTGAAAGGACAAAAACACCTGACCTCAACAGCAGAGACCTACCTTCCCCAGGATGGAGGGGGTAGCCGGTGAGTTGACTGAAACTGTCCCTTTGCTGTCTCCTTGTCGTAGTGCTGATCCTCCTGATCGTCACCATGAGAAGACGGAAAAAAGAGCCCCTGATTTTCGACGAAGAGAGAGACATCCGAGAAAACATCGTCCGATACGACGACGAGGGTGGGGGGGAGGAGGACACGGAAGCCTTTGACATGGCCGCGCTCAGAAACCTCAACGTCATGAGAGACGCGAAGACCCGGAGGGATGTGACCCCGGAAATCCAGTTCTTGAGTCGACCGACTTTTAAAAGCATCCCGGATAATGTCATTTTCCGGGAATTTATTTGGGAGAGACTGAAAGAAGCCGACGTGGATCCCTGCGCCCCGCCTTACGATTCCTTGCAGACGTACGCCTTCGAGGGGAACGGCTCGGTGGCGGAATCTCTCAGCTCCCTAGATTCCATCAGCTCAAACTCTGATCAGAATTATGACTACCTTAGTGACTGGGGACCGCGTTTTAAACGCCTCGCAGACATGTACGGAACCGGCCAGGAGAGCTTGCACTCATAGCCCTGGAGACCTTCGTTTGAAAGGTACTGAAGGAAAAGTAAAGGCAAAAGAAAAAAAAAAAAAACAGCAACACAAACAAATGACGTCCGGAACACAAGAACTCCGTTTGCTAAAGGGAAATGGTTGTAAATATTCCTCCATTTTTAACTGTTAGGTTTTTGCCTTGGTGAAGCAAATCTTCATTAGACTTGTCCAAGGGACTGCACTGACCACACACTGAGCATTTGAAGGCTTTTTTGATTAAAACAAAAAAAATGCTCAGTGGTTTGTGAATAGACAGCAACTCTCAGGTACCTGCAAAGGCACCCAGCCTTCTGAGTGAGTAGTGCAGTGATGGTATCGGCAGGGAGGCGAGTAAAACACCATATGCCAGGAAAAGTCCTGGAACTTCTTGCATATCAAAACTTGGGACAAATTTAATTTACAGTGATGCTTTCGGCTTGCTAGATTAGAGCATCCAGCAGAATTTTATTGCTGTGGGTTAGCAAATATATTTTATTTTGCAATATAAAAATTCTCAGAAAATCCTCCCCAGTCCAATATAAGCCAATAAAATTTGGTTTAAGGCAACATAAACCGTTGTTTAGCGGATAAATCCAGGAGTGTTCCAAATAAGCAACAGGTAAATCATTCTTAAAGTTGGCAGTCTTTTTGAGATGCTTGTGTAGGTATGAAAAAAAGTTGCTGTCTATTCGTTGTCTTTTTTTTAAAATTATTATCTCTTCTGATTTGTACAGGAGACTACCTTTCCTTTTTTTATTTGACACATGGTGTTATATTTATTTTGGAGCTCCAATCTCCACTCAATTCAGGTCCATCTTCCTGCCTCGGAATATTAAGCTCATCGGAACATGTTGATTTTTTTCCACTCTGAGCTCCATGAAGGAAATGAAGCATAGAAATAGAAAGAAAGAAAAAAATAAAGTTGAGCAATTGAGCCCTTACTACTGTTCACATCTCAGAGAGGAACACAGTTACAAGGACATAGAAGCTGTCTGTGTGAGCCATTAGAATTTAGAGGACATTGAAAGGAAGTATATTATAGAAGGAAGATTTCAGAGAGAATTGAGATTTTCTTTGGTGCAAGATTTATTTTTCAAGGTAATGAGTTCTAGAAGCTCCAAAAACTTTTGAGAATTTGTTTTCCCCTCCTCCTTTTCTATAAAAATATGGACAGATTTTTTTGACTATATCTTAAACAATGTAATATTATAAATTTCAAAATCCATCTTTCAATTCAGATGCAAATATGTTCCTCAAGAATTATCCAAACAGTGTATACTTTCTGTACCAGTTTAGATGTGCCAAAGTGAGCAGAGGAAATTCAAGTGATCATATGTGTTTGAGAAAAAGAATTTTATGACGAAAATGTTATTTCTACCTAACATTATTTTCTAGGTTAATACTAGTTTAATGTGAATATAGTCAAGTAAGAATGAATTTTTTTTTCTTTTTACCTTTTAAAAAGGGTTTATTGATGGGTTCCTAATAAATCTACAGATAGTGGACATTGTATAGGAAATTGTGTTTCTAAAAGTGCTTTCTGAAAGACAAACACTGGAACCAGAGTATCAGTATTTTGATCACATGAGGAGAAACTCTGTAGGATTCTGTAAAATTGCAGCCCACCTTTAGAATTGAAGTATGTGAAAGTGGCCTTCAGCTTCATCAAAATAAATAATTCAATAAATACGACTATCTGTAAACTTCTTTCATTTGAATAGCTTTATATACATTGTTTCATGACTAGACATGCTTCTTGCTGTATTAATACACATATGCATATGAAAAACCAATTTTATAACAGAGTAAAGGGTACTATTCATGACTTTTAATCACATACGTTTTTCAGATTACAAAAGTAAAGCATAGTACCTTCACCCAAGTCCATAAAATCAGAGTGCAGTGCAGGAATGATATAGGTGTTAAGTCAGCAAGGTGCTGAGAATACGATTGTGTAATAATCCCCTTGTCCTCAAGAAGATAAAATAGTACATTTGGATTATGATGTCACAGCTGCTGATTGTTGCATAAATGGAAGTTTGAATGTATTTTAGAAAAGAAACATCACACCATTCACCTTGCTTTCTCTCCTTTTAAAGTATATATATTTCCTTTTTTCAAAAAAAACCCCCATATTTGCCAGTAAATGATTGGGGGGAAGGCTTTAATTTAAATAAAGATTTGAAATTCTTGCATATACTCAATTGCCATTTTGTGTGTGAAAGATGATAATAATACAGTATTGAACTTGATTCTTTGCTGTTTAAAAAAAATCTTGAGATGGCTGCAAGTATGTCCCTAATAGAGATGGAGTTTATATGAAGTACTCTAGCTAAGCTTCTTTTAATGATAGTGAATGTTATTTTAGTTCTCTTTTTTCTTCTGAAATCTAGGGTTATATATGTTTATCTGACATCCTTGAGAGAGACGCTCTGTTGTAAACCCAGAGAGTAGTCGATGAACAAAACTCAGTGTTAGAGCTAGTTACAGAATTCTCCAAAAGCGTCTAAATAAATACCTATTATATCATCTAACCACTAAAATTCAGTGGTGGACTGGTGCCAGCTCAGAACAACTCCTAAGTACCTTACTTATTTCTTCCTGATTCTGCTTCTAGTGATAATATCTTGGTAGGTCAAGCCATGGTGGTAATAGTTAGACTTTCACAGAAATCAGCAAACAGTACCTTTTCTTTCTCTCTCTTTTTTTTTTTTTTTTTTTTGAGAACTGTTAGCTATTTACTAACACTTCACTGCTTACTTTATAAAAGGAAATCCCCTAGTTGTAAATACAGTATGAATGAACAGAATATCAAATAATGACATGAGAGCCATATGTGCCCTGTTCTACTACTAAATACAGAGTCATGTAGTTGTGACTTCCTAGTATCATATCCTTGGAGCTAAAAGGAGGGGACCCACTTCATATGGGATGCAGAAAACGGTTGGGAAGTCAACTTTACATATTTTTCATTAGTCCCTGTGGGGGCACCATTAGAAACTGAAGGTATACAAAGTAATGCCTCTTTTGGACAATTTCGTTTCTTAAAATTAATTGCATTTAACTCGTTACCTTCCAACTCAAAGAAATAAACTCAGGCCTCTACTCTAGATTGTTACTCTTGCATAATTTTAAGTCAGCGTAAAGAACAGGAAAACTAAACCTTTTCAATTTCATTAGTCCCTGTGGGGGCACCATTAGAAACTGAAGGTATACAAAGTAATGCCTCTTTTGGACAATTTCGTTTCTTAAAATTAATTGCATTTAACTCGTTACCTTCCAACTCAAAGAAATAAACTCAGGCCTCTACTCTAGATTGTTACTCTTGCATAATTTTAAGTCAGCGTAAAGAACAGGAAAACTAAACCTTTTCAAGAAAGTGGAATTTTGCAAATCAAGCCTAAATTATAATCCTGGATGTGCACTATGCTAAAGCAATATTCCAAAGTCAGACCAAAATTAGAAAGGAGAGAAGACAAGATGCTGTACAGAGGCAATCAGTAGATCTTTCTACAAGCAGTCACCTAGATGAAGCTGGTCAACTTTTTCCTTTAAGAGGAAGCTCAGCTGAGTTGACTGCAGTTACAGTCAGACAGCTACTAGACACAGGCAAGAAATAATGTGAAGGTTATGCTACCCGCCTATTCACTCTGCCCTCTGAAAATGTCTTACATTTATTTTAACTTCATGCACAATTACATCTACTACACTGGATGATGGAGCAGTCTTTGGCAATTATTCTCATGTAAATGGCATAGTTTTTTAAGGTAGGAATTATATTTGTGGTATGGTGCACATGCTCAAAGAACTTACATGCAAATTGGGTGTTAGCATCATATTCAAATATAAAATCCAGAAGAGCTTAAGATAAAGTTATATATACTGCAAGAGGCAAAAAGCATCTTGTTGAAATATTTTAACATTTTTAAGTACTACTTACAAATATTAATCAACAACTTTTTATGTTATTTTGACACCTTTTGACTTCAGCCACCTGATGAGAAGAGGTGACTCATTGGAAAAGACTGATGCTGGGAAAGACTGAAGGCAGGAGGAGAAGGGGCAACAGGTATCACCAACTCAATGGGCAGGAGTCTGAGCAAACTCAGGGAGATAGTGAAGCACAGGGAAGCCTGGCGTGCTGCAGTTCATGGGGGTCACAAAGAGCTGGACGTGGCTGAGTGACCGAACAACAAAAATTGACTTTCAAACAGTTCTAGTTACCCAAGTTGTTTCTAAGTCACTATTTGAAAGTTTATGTACAGTTGATCTAATTAAAGTTGATTGAAAGAAAGCTCGGATTTACTCTAAACTGTTTCTGGTCAGGGATATCTGGGGACAAATGGAACGTATGTGACGGTTAACACATAAGAAAATTCATTTCTTGTTTAGGTAGTTTATTGAACTTAAGTCTATCAGTTTGTTCAGTCACTCAGTTGTTTCTCTTTGCGACCCCATGCACTGCAGCGCACCAGGCTTCCCTGTTCATCACAAACTCCTGGAGATTACTCAGACTCATGTCGATCGAGTCAGTGATGCCATCCAAACATCTCATCCTCTCATCCCATTCTCCTCCCACCCTCAATCCTTCCCAGCATCAGAGGCTTTTCTAGTGAGTCAGTTCTTTGCATCAGGTGGTCAAACTAGTGCAGCTTCAGTAATATTCTTTCCAATGAATATTCAGGACTGATTTCCAGGATGGACTGGTTGGATCTCCTTGCAANCACTGGATGATGGAGCAGTCTTTGGCAATTATTCTCATGTAAATGGCATAGTTTTTTAAGGTAGGAATTATATTTGTGGTATGGTGCACATGCTCAAAGAACTTACATGCAAATTGGGTGTTAGCATCATATTCAAATATAAAATCCAGAAGAGCTTAAGATAAAGTTATATATACTGCAAGAGGCAAAAAGCATCTTGTTGAAATATTTTAACATTTTTAAGTACTACTTACAAATATTAATCAACAACTTTTTATGTTATTTTGACACCTTTTGACTTCAGCCACCTGATGAGAAGAGGTGACTCATTGGAAAAGACTGATGCTGGGAAAGACTGAAGGCAGGAGGAGAAGGGGCAACAGGTATCACCAACTCAATGGGCAGGAGTCTGAGCAAACTCAGGGAGATAGTGAAGCACAGGGAAGCCTGGCGTGCTGCAGTTCATGGGGGTCACAAAGAGCTGGACGTGGCTGAGTGACCGAACAACAAAAATTGACTTTCAAACAGTTCTAGTTACCCAAGTTGTTTCTAAGTCACTATTTGAAAGTTTATGTACAGTTGATCTAATTAAAGTTGATTGAAAGAAAGCTCGGATTTACTCTAAACTGTTTCTGGTCAGGGATATCTGGGGACAAATGGAACGTATGTGACAGTTAACACATAAGAAAATTCATTTCTTGTTTAGGTAGTTTATTGAACTTAAGTCTATCAGTTTGTTCAGTCACTCAGTTGTTTCTCTTTGCGACCCCATGCACTGCAGCGCACCAGGCTTCCCTGTTCATCACAAACTCCTGGAGATTACTCAGACTCATGTCGATCGAGTCAGTGATGCCATCCAAACATCTCATCCTCTCATCCCATTCTCCTCCCACCCTCAATCCTTCCCAGCATCAGAGGCTTTTCTAGTGAGTCAGTTCTTTGCATCAGGTGGTCAAACTAGTGCAGCTTCAGTAATATTCTTTCCAATGAATATTCAGGACTGATTTCCAGGATGGACTGGTTGGATCTCCTTGCAGGGGACTCTCAAGAGTCTTCTCTAATACCACAGTTCAAAAGCATCAATTCTTCAGTGCTCAGCTTTCCTTATAGTCCAACTGTCCCATCTGTACATGACTACTGGAAAAACCATAGCTTTGACTAGATGGATCTTTGTTAGCAAAGTAATGTCTCTACTTTTTAATATGCTGTCTAGTTTTGTCATAACTTTTTTTCCAAGGAGCAAGCATCTATTAATTTCATGGCTGCAGTCACCATCTGCAGTGATTTTAGGGCCCCCCAAAATAAAGTCTCTCACTGTTTCCATTCTTTCCTCATTTCCCATGAAGTGATGGGACCAAATGCCATGATCTTAGTTTTCTGAATGGTGAGTTTTAAGCCAACTTTTTCACTCTCCTCTTTCACTTTCATCAAGAGGTTCTTTAGTTCTTCTTTGCTTTCTGCTGTAAGGGTGGTGTCATCTGCGTATTTGAGGTTATTGATATTTCTCTGGCAATCTTGATTCCAGCTTGTGCTTCACCCAAGCCAGCATTTCGCATGATGTACTCTGCATGTAAGTTAAATGAGCAGGATGACAATATGCAGCCTTGATATATGCCTTTCCTGATTTGGAACCAGTCTGTTGTTCCATGTCCAGTTCTAACTGTTGCTTCTTGGCCTGCATACAGATTTCTCAGGGGGCAGTTCAGGTGGTCTGGTATTCCCATCTCTTTAAGAGTTTTCCACAGTCTGTTGTGACCCACGCAGTCAAAGGCTTTGGGATTGTCAATAAAGCAGAAGCAGATGTTTTTCTGGAACTCTTGCTTTTTCGATGATCCAGTGGATGTTGGTAATTTGATCTCTGGCTCCTCTGCCTTTTCTAAAACCAGCTTGAACATCTGGAAGTTCACTCTTCATGTACTGTTGAAGTCCGGCTTGGATAATTTTGAGCGTTACTTTGTTAGTGTGTGAGATGAGTGCAATTGTGTAGGAGTTTGAACATTCTTTGGCATTGCCTTTCTTTGGGATTGGAATGAAAACTGACCTTTTCCAGTCCTGTGGCCACTGATGAGTTTTCCAAGTTTATTGGCATATTGAGTGTAGCACTTTCACAGCATCACCTTTTAGTATTTGAAATAGCCCAACTGGAATTCCATCACCTCCACTAGCTGTGTTCGTACTGATGCTTCCTAAGCATCCCACTTGACTTCACATTCCAAGATGACTATCTCTAGGTGAGTGATCACACCATTGTGGTTATCTGAGTCATGAAGATCTTTTTTTGTATAGTTCTGTGTATTCTTGCCACCTCTTGTTAGTATCTTCTCTTTCTGTTAGGTCCATACCATTTCTGTCCTTTATTGTGCCCATCTTTGCATGAAATGTTCCCTTGGTATCTCTAATTTTCTTAAAGAGATCTCTAGTCTTTCCCATTCTATTGTTTTCCTCTATTTCTTTGCATTGATCACTGAGAAAGGCTTTATTTCTTTTGCTGTTCTTTGGAACTCTGCATTCAAATGGTGTATCTTTCCTTTTCTATAGTCAATTATTTTAAAATTATTAACATATATTGTGTATATATTCCATGGTATATGAAAGTTTAGGGAAGCTAACATAATAAGATTAGGTGACAAATCATCATCATAATCAAAAGAACAAGAAAGGAATAATAGCATTTCCATTTTCAGTGTAATTGAAATTGTTTCAGAAGAGTGGGATTAGCCCTTAAGAAAAATGGGAGTTATTTGAGGCTGTGACTTGGCAGGCACTATAAAGTATAATTCCAGGAGTAATTTTTCAAGCAAAAACGAGACAGCCCATGTGTGCAACATTCTTGACACTTTTTCATTATTATGCTGCCTTGTACTGGCTTGGAACTTAAAAGAACAGGTGTGTGTGTATGATTGAGTGACACTGGAAAATATGTCTGAAACGACCTTAAAAAATAACCTAATATTATCTTGTTAATTCCAGTGTATTATTGTCATTTGGCAAATGCCTATTAAGCAATAAGACAAAGTCTGATAAATTCAAGGGAGCAATATTTTATTTGCTTAAGGATCTAAATTGGGAAAGGATTATGGTGTTAAGGGGACAGCATTTAGGTGAACTATCTGGATAACTGTCTTCCTCGTTTTCTTTTTATTGTGTAGATACCATCTCATTGTCAACACAGAATGTGGAATGTGAATTATTTATTGTGGCTTGTCACCAGGCTTTGGCTTTTTGAGTATCACTGGTATAAGAGGAAGCATCCCTTGTCTGTGGTTATAAAATCTGGGTCAGAAGTCAGTTCCAGCACATTTTGGCTGTGCCCTGGATACCAGTCTAACTCTCTGAACGTTTATATCTTTGTGATTAAAATTGAGGTAATTACCATCATGTCTATTTTAGAAGCTTGTGAGATGATTAAGTGAAAATGCTGTGTAAACTGTAAAGCACTGTAAAAATGTAAGGCTTTATTATGGAAAATTATGGAAATTATGTAATAAGATTGATTATATTTCTTCTTAGTGGTAAACATGGATAATTTCTGGTTTGGGAAATATGCAATAAGGGAAAAAACATGCAATTAATATTCTAAGTTGGGAAAAGACACAATTGATATAATTAATTTAAGCAACTACTTTGGAACAGTTATTTTATAAAGTCTTTCATGAATTTGGGTAAACTCCAAAAGTTGGTGATGGATAGGGAGGCCTGGCGTGCTGCGGTTCACGGGGTTGCAAAGAGTCAGACACGACTGAATGACTGAACTGAACTGAATTTATAAGGTCTTTGCAGGTTGAAATCCAAACCAAACTAATTTAACTGCTAATAAGAGTTAAGCAAATCAGCATGGGCATGCTGATAGAGAATTCAATAATTCTGTCAGTCATGACTGGCACTTGTGTAATTAATCATTTATATACTTCAAAGAATTAGAGTAGAATAAGACTGACTTAATTTGAAAACCATCCTGTGCTCTTTTTTTAAATTTATTATTATTTTCTTTTTACAATATTGTATTGGTTTTGCCACACATCATGAATCCGCCATGGGTGTATACATGTTCCCAATCCCGAACCCCCCATCCTGTACTCTTGATGACTTGAAAGCATTTTCAATATCTTCCAATAGCCTTTTAAAAATGAAGAAGCCATCAGAGATCAAAAAATAATATGCACAGGTACTACTGATATGTTAGTCTACTCATAAAATGAACATTAAGTAATCTTCTACTCAGGAATCAGTTATCTGGTTATTCAAAGCTCACATGATCAAGCATTATAAATAAATACATTAGTAGCTATATAACTACTGAGAATGTTGCTACAGTACACACTCAACTCTTACATTTTTGTTGCATTAACTAATGAAATTATGCTGCTAATGACTCATATTTTTAAAAGCAGGAAAAATTATATGATTCACTACCTTATTGCTACATGCAATATTTTTCATGAATATAAACACTATTTTTTGTATCTCAAGATATGGAATATGTAGCATGTTGAATATGACCAATTCTTCAAAAGAAATCAACTTTTTAAACAACACCAGATAACTATATAGCAATTGCATGTGTGTAATTTCCTCAGTTCTGTCCACCGCAGCAAGTGGGCCTTGGGAAGCATCAATACAAACACAGCTAGTCGAGGTGATGGAATCCCAGTTGAGATATTTCAAATCCTAAAGGATGATTCTGTGAAAGTGCTGTACTCAATATGCCAGTAAACTTGGAAAACTCATCAGTGGCCACAGGACTGGAAAAGGTTGGCTTTCATTCCAATCCCAAAGAAAGGCAATGCCAAAGAATGTTCAAACTACCGCACAATTGCACTCATCTCACACACTAGCAAAGTAATGCTCAAAATTCTTCAAGCCAGGCTTCAACAGTACATGAACAGTGAACCTCCAGATGTTCAAGCTGGATTTAGAAAAGGCAGAGGAGCCAGAGATCAAATTACCAATATCCACTGGATCATCAAAAAAGCAAGAGAGTTCCAGAAAAACTTCTACTTCTGCTTTATTGACTACAACAAACTCTTTGACTCTGTGGATCACAACAAACTGTGGAAAATTCTTAAAGAGATGGGAATACCACACCACCTGACCTGTCTCCTGAGAAATCTGTACACAAGTCAAGAAGCAACAGTTAGAACTGGACATGGAACGACAGACTGGTTCCAAATAGGAAAAGGAGTATGTCAAGGCTGTATATTGTCACCCTGCTTATTTAACATCTATGTAGAGTTCATCATGAGAAACACTGGGCTGGTGGAAGCACAAACTGGAATCAAGATTGCCAGGAGCAATATCAATAACCTCAGATACGCAGATAACACCACCCTCATGGCAGAAAGCAAAGAACTAGAGAGCCTCTTGAAAGTGAAAGAGGAGGGTGAAAAAGTTGGCTTAAAACTCAACATTCAGAAAACTAAGATCATGGCATCTGGTCCCATCACTTCATAAGAAATAAATAGGGAAACAATAGAAACAGTAGGAGACTTTATTTTGGGGGGCTCCAAAATCACTGCAATATGGTGGCTGTAGTCATGAAGTGAAAAGATGCTTGCTCCTTGGAAGAAAAACTATGACCAAACTACACCACATATTGAAAAGCAGAGACTTTACTTTGCCAACAAAGGTCTGTCTAGTCAAAGCTATGGTTTTTCCAGTAATCATGTATGGATGTGAGAGTTGGACTATAACTATGGTGTTGCAGAAGACTCTCAAGAGTCCCTTGGACTGCAAGGAGGTCCAACCAGTCAATCCTAATTAAAGTCAGTCTTGAATATTCATTGGAAGGACTGATGCTGAAGCTGAAACTCCAATACTTTGGCCACCTGATGTGAAAAACCGACTCATGGAAAAGACCCTGATGCTGGAAAGATAGAAGGCAGGAGGAGAAGGGGATGACAGAGGATGAGATGGTTGGATGGCATCCCTGACACGATGGATATGAGTTTGAGTAGGCTCCAAGAGTTTGTGATAGTGAGGCCTGGCATGCTGCAGACCATGGGGTTGCAAAGAGTCCTACGTGACTGAACTGAGAAGAAGGACTCCCCAAATAGAGACTGTAGCCACCTTCAAGGACTCTCTAGCTCCTTCTTTCAGATCCTGTAGGAGATGAGGTGTTTTTTTTTCTTTTTCTTTTTTCTTTTTTTCTTTTATTTTTTTGAGGACTGTAAGACTTTCTTTAACTTAGCTGGAGCTATTTACCCAGAAACAATACATCTGATTCAAGATGGCTCAAGGCCCTCCTTGTTCAGAGATCAGGAGATCTATCTCCTGTCTATTTTGGAGTGCAACCTTTGCCAAGCTGTGTTGGTTCTTTAGAACTGTTCCGAGAAATCTTATCCCGCAAGCTTAATTATGGGGATATTCATTAGCATGACACTCATTTGTAGTTCTGAATAGGTATCTGAGATCTCCCAGGGGCCCATACGTATACTGAGTGTCCTCTTCTGTTTTATTCCATGGCTTGACACCTGAGGAGTAAATCCAGGAGTCGTGTCCTGCTACCTTGACTGCTTTATTGGTAGAAAGTATTACTGGGTAGGGGCCCTTCCATGTAGGCTGGTGTTGAGCCTTTGGGGACCCATCTTTCCAGACTTTAATTAGGACTTGAGTCCCTGGAGAATATACTGGTGGCTCTTTAGAATCTTTGACACCCCACAAGCATATTACCTGTTGGAATTGCCCAATGGCCATGGTTTAAGACCAGAGGGACTGAGGCTCTGGATCAAGGAAAAAGTCCTTGACATAAACAAAAGGTCTCCCATATAGCATCTCATAAGGACTAAGGCCAACCTGTTTGTTAGGGGCATACTAGTGCAGAGGAGAACTATTGGTAAAGCCTCCTTCCATCCCAGGGAGGTCTCCTAGGTTACCTTTTTTATCTCAGACTTTAAGAATTGGTTGGCTCTTTCTTTGTAACTTCCCTCATAGCTCAGTTGGTAAAGAATCTGCCTGCAATGCAGGAGACCTGGATTCAATACCTGGGTCAGGAAAATCTCCTGGAGAAAGGCTACCCACTCCAGTATTCCTAGGCTTCCCTTGTGGCTCAGTCGGTAAAGAATCTGCCTGCAGTGTGGGAGACCTGGGTTTGATCCCTGGGTTGGGAAGATCCCTTAGAGAAGGGATAGGCTACCCCCTCCAATATTCTGGCCTGGAGAATTCCACGGACTAAGTCCATGGTGTCCCAAAGAGTTGGATACAACTGAGTTGGTTTGATCCCTGGGTTGGGAAGATCCCTTAGAGAAGGGATAGGCTACCCCCTCCAATATTCTGGCCTGGAGAATTCCACGGACTAAGTCCATGGTGTCCCAAAGAGTTGGATACAACTGAGTAACTTTTGTTTTTGGCTCTTTCTACTTTTCCTGAAGACTGAGCCCTCCAGGCACAATGAAGATAGTATGTAATGGCCAATGCTTTAGAGACCCCTTGGGTGGTGTTAGAAGTAAATGATGTCCCATTGTCACTTTGTAATGACCTGGGAAGACCAAATCTCAGAATGATTTCATGGAGCAGTTTTTTTACCACCTCCTCAGCCTTCCCAGTCCAGGTGAGAAAGCCTTCAATCCATCCTGTGATTGTATCTATTACAACTAATAGGTATTTATACCCTTGAGAAACTGGCATCTGGGTGAAGTCCATCTGCCAGTCCTGTGCTGGGTAGGTCCCATGTCGTTGGATGGGCTGGGCCAGCTGGGGTCTTCGAGCTCCTTGGGGGTAGTTTAATTGGCAAGTGGCACAAGAGGAGACCATTTGCCTTATAGTTGTTTGGAGGCCTGTTCCTCTGAAGAACCTTTCTAGTAATCTTTGGAGGGCCTTCTTCCCTAAATGAGTGGTGGCATGTAAGGAGTTAACCAACTTCCATTGGAGGTTCCCAGGCAGAAAAAGGAGTCCCTCCTTTTGGAACCACCCCATACAATCTTCTTGAAAACCCTCGCTCTTAGCTTTGAGTCTCACCTTCAGTATATGAAGGAGTTTCTGGCACATTAGTCTGTGGAACTAAGGTGGCAGCCCTATTAGGTCATTGTGCTGCAACACTGCTCTCTTAGCTGCCTGAACAGCTGCTTGGTTCCCTCGTGCCACTTCTGTGCCCTCTTTTTGGTGTCCTTTACAGGGAGAGATTGAAACCTCAGTGGGCAGATGGACTGACTCCAAGAGGCTAAGGATTTGATCACCACATTTGATTGGGGACCTTTGGGTGGTCAAGTGGCCTGTTTCTTTCCAAATAGCAGCATGTGCATGTAGCACCGAAAGGCAAACTTGGAGTCAGTGTAAATAGCTACTCTTTTTCCTTTTCCCAGCTTTAAAGCTTGACTCAGGGCTATGAGCTCAGCCAATTGGGCTGAAGTAAACTGGTGACAAAGGTTTAGCCTCTATGCTCTCAAAACTGGAGACTATTGCATATCCAGCTCTTCTTTTCCCATATAAGACAAAGCTGCTTCCATCAGTGTACCAGATTTCCTCAGGATTGGTCAGAGGATCTTCTGACAACCCCTCTCGGGGTTTTGTCCAGTGGTCCAAGGTTTCTAGGCAAGAGTGAAAGGGGAGAGAGCCCTCGGGGGTAGGCAGGAGGGTAGCTGGGTTAAGAACCTCACAAGGGGATATATTCAGGCCTAGATTTTCCATTAGCTCTACTTGATATTTGGGGATTCTTTGATCAGACATCCATAAATGGCCTCTCCCATTCAGGAGTTGTTTTACTTGGTGGCTGGTAAAAATAGTTTGCCCCCAAAAGAGAGTTTTAAAGCATCTTCTATCAAGCCTTCAATAGCTGCAAGATTTCAAAGGCAGGGAAAGATCTCTTCCCAATAAGGGAATAGGACACTCAGGGACCACCAGAAACTTGTGGGAAATATTTGTTCATCCCAGCAACAAAGACGTACTCAGGTAAATCTTTTTGTAAGTATTTTTCCTGTAGTACCCCTAAATGGTACAGATTTGGGAGGAGAAGGCTCTGGAATAGGAGGTTAGAACAGAGTAAGTAGCCCCTGTGTCAACCAAGAAATTCTTGCACCTAGCTACCACATCCATTTGCACCGCTGGCTTCAGCCCCGTGATGGTTATCTGTGAAAGGTGGGCTGGCTGGAATGGGCCGCTTCAGTCCTGTTGAACCATCATGAGGGGAGACTTGGCCCTTGACCTTGAGGCTCATGGGTTCCGAAGGCATAATGCCACCCAAAGCCCAATTTGATGGCATTGGTAGCAAACTGTTTTAGGAGACTTGCCATGGTTTGGACACTCTTTGGCCGGATGTCCTGCCTGATTAAAGATTAGGCATTTGCCTCCTGCTTTGTCCTTCAAGGACTCGGGGTTTGCCTTAGGGCTTCCTGGAGGGCAGCCAGCATCTGGGCATGCCTTGTCTCCTCCTTTCCCTCCCTTTCCTAGGCCTTGGCCTCCCTCTCCTGTTATAAAAAATGTTGGTAGCTGCCTAGACCATCACATCTGAAGAGGCAGACGGGTCCTGCTGCTGTAGCTGTTGTAACTTTATCCTGATGTCTGATGCACATTGGGACAGGAATTTGTCTTTTTAAATTACACTTTGGAGGACCTCTTTTAGGCTTTCTAGAAAGGCAATGTGGTTCTTGTTGCACTCCTGAGTTAGGGCACAGTCCCACAACTAATAGGCTTCCTTCTATTTCCATGGGTGGACTTCCTTAGGGGTGAGTCTTTCTGAAGCTTATCCTACCCAGTAATGTTGCAACCTGAGAGCCGGGAGTCCCTGGGTCAGGGTGCAGATCCCCAGGCAGGTTGAGGCATGACAACCTCCTGGGACCCCTGGACTGGCAGATCTCCAAGCAGGTTGATGCATGAAAACCTTTTGAGGACCAGATCCCTAGGCAGACTGAGGCAGGTTGAACTCCTGGGACCCCTGGACTGGAATTGGGCGTCCCCAAGACCTCCAGCATGACCAATGCTAGGTAGGATTAAGAGTCTGTACTCTTAACTGATTGCTGGTTTGTCCACCACAATGGGGATACATATCATGGTGTAAAGCAATCCAGTTCTGTGCCCTGAGGCTGGGAACCTGGTGAAACAGCCATAAGCCTCATCCTCTTATTGCTCTGAAAGAATGTAAGCCACTGATTTCCTTTCCTAGTCCTCCAAAAGAACAGTTTAGGGCATTTCCAATGGTGAAAATCTCATTGTTATAGACCCACTTCAGGTAATAACAAGTAATGACAAAGGAGTGGGTTATTTGGTCCTGTTAAGGGCATTAGGAGTATTTTAATAATAAGCTGTGTGGAACAATATTGCCTACAAGGAGGCAGGGTCCTGGTTGTAGGAGTTAGGAAGTGGCATGGGCTTCCCTGGTGGCTCAAAGGTTAAAGCGTCTGTCTCCAATGCGGGAGACCAGGGTTCGATCCTTGGGTTGGGAAGATCCCCTGGAGAGAGAAATGGCAATCCACTCCAGTATTCTTGCCTGGAAAATCCCTGGACGGAGAGGCCTAGTAGGTTACAGTCCACAGGGTCGCAAAGAGTCAGATTCAGCTGAGCGACCTCACCTCACCTTAAGAACAAATTGGTAGGCGGCAACAGACCAGATGTTCCATAAAAGTGGAGTGGAGATTTGATCCAGGGGTATGTTTTTAACTTTAGGAGAAGGATGATAAGGGTTTGGGCCCAAATGGCCTGCAGGGCTGATTCCCAAAGTATCAAAAATTATTTCTGGAAGCACAATTGCCCTTGAAGGAATGCCACCAGATGGACTTCTAGCAGGCATTGTGTGCCTCTTACCCACTTTATTGGGTTCACTGAGAGATGCTGTTGTTGCACATGTTGTAGGAAACATGGAAGATGAAGGCCTGAGTATCTAGAGAGATTGGATATTATACAGTATTTTCTCTCCCAAGGGCCAGTTGTTTTCTTGTTGTCCCTCAAGAAGATTGTAGAGGCATCATTGTGGGCCTGGGTGGCTGTGCTCAGAAGAGCATGAAACAGGAGGGAAGGGGGCAGGGATCAACTTTTGAAAGAATGACATAGCCCAAGGGCATAACATAAACCAATTAAAATCAAATGGGTCCAAGATGACAAGTCAAACTCAACTAAACCTGGATCCTCAATCTGCAAGCTAAATGACACATCCAATATGCCAGGACAGTTCCAAGGCCCTGTCAAAAGACAGAGGAGTGGGTGGTACCCTAACTGTTGGCATGATCCTCCCACTCATTAGCATATGAAATCACCCAGCCCACAGAAATTAACCACACCACATTCCATGGCCACTGCACTCTCCTCTGTGATGGCCCACACCCTGTGGAGTGTGATTCTCTCTGAATCCAAACAAGTCTACCTCTTACCTATCGCTGTGTCTCTCACTGAATTTTTGCAATGAAACATCAGAGCCTGAGCTTCATTCAGTCCTGAAGCCAGGTGCCGTGGGTTTTGTTTGGGCTCAAGTCCCAGAAGAGAGGAGCTGAAGGACAGGAGGAAAAACGGGGGGTGGGGGTGGGGGGAAACGTGCCAGGGAATCTCCTTCATAACGTGCCAGATAAATAATACCTGACCTGTGCTCACAGTTTTCATTGGCCTGATCCTTGGCTCAAAGAAGATTAAGGAGAGAAGAACCCCCACCTGCTTGGGCAACAGCTACTAGGGCACAGCAGAGGAAAACAGAGCCTTCTGGACACACTGGGGAGTAACCTTTCCAGAGCCCCTCAGTTGCACTACTACTGCTCAGCTGTTTGTGGGGGGTTCAGGGAAGCAAGAAACAAGAGACTGTAAAGGAATTAAGATTTTGTTAGCCATATGTCCTTCCAGCCGTAGGGGCGAGGACTTCCTACTTCAACCAGAGGTCCCCTGGGATCTGAGACTGAGCTGAGTAAGCTTTCTGCCAAGTTTGTGTTGTCCCAGTTTCCAGCACAGTGGGTTTCTTGTCACTTTCCCCGTGCTGGGTTTTCTTTATGTTCAGCTTCCACCGCTGGAGCTTTGGCAGAGTTGGGCTTCTGCTGTATTTGGCCTCCGCCTTGCAGGGGCTGAGCCGAGGTTGTTTTACCCAGGTTAAATCCAAGAAATGGCACCATATATGTCAGTGAAGTGAAGTTGCTCAGGCATGTCCAACTCTTTGCGACCCCATGGACTGTAACCTACCAGGCTCCTCTGTCCATGGAGTTTTCCAGGCAATAGTTCTGGAGTGGATTGCCATTTCCTTCTCCAAGGGATCTTCCTGACCCTGGGATCGAACCTGGGTCTCCTGCATTGTAGACAGATGCTTTACCATCTGAGTCACCGGGGAAGTCACTTTCACTTTCATATATATGCCAGGGGAGTGTGTAATTTCCTCGTTTCTGTCTTGCTGCAGCAAAAATTTGACACAATGAACAGACCAGTGTTATAGCCCTGTGTAAATTTCCTCGGTTGCAGCAAAAACGTGAAGCAATGTATGGACCAGTGTTGCAGCTCCATGTTACAGCACAGTTTTATTTGACAAGCAAAGGGAAATACATCCTTGAGTGAAGTGGGCCAACCCAAAATATGCCAAGAGAAGAGAAGCCTCCGGCTCAATTTTGGCTCCACTTTTTATATGTTTTTTCTCCTCTTCCTTGGCCTGCTCTATGTTAACTGGGCTAGCCAGGAGGCTGTTTGCTTCACCTGAGGTCTTCACTCCAGTCCTCGGACCTTCCTTTGTTCTATTTTCTCAGGCTTTGCCCTTTGTGTTTTAGCCACTGCCATTTTGGACTCTGTTTTTCTATTCTAACTACCTAACAAAAGCAAGAAAACGGAAACGAAGAAGAACCAACTACCAAGTTTAATATATGTTAGACTTCAAACTGCATATATTAAGTATCTTGGATATTATATACACTGAGCATACTCACATACACACTGCACACACATACTTTGAGGCTAAAGGTTAAAGTGAAGCTAACGGCATTTAACATTTTATTTTAGTTTTTAAGACAATTATGACTGCCAGATCCACTGTCTACAATTAAATTATGTGGGCATGTTAAAAGAATACTGTGCATCTGTATACCTCTTTACTATAGATTTCAGAATTTCTTTCTCAAAATTTAAAGATGAGTAATTCACTTATATAAAGTATGAAGCATAACTTTCAATCAGTCTATTATTGCACATTTTTGAGGCTCTATTATAATTATGTTAAAAATTTTACTTTCTGCAGTGTTTCTGCTTAAATGAGTTACTTGAATACATAGATGTAAAGAAGTGTCAAAACTGCTAATTCGATTGAGTGCAAAATGCATCCTGGAAATCCAGTTAGAAAAGACCCTGATGCTGGGAATGACTGAGGACAGGTGAAGAAGGGGATGACAGAGGACGAGATGGTTCGATGGCATCACCAACTCAATGGACATAAAGGACAGGGAGACCTGGCATGCTGCAGTCCATGGGGTTGCAAAGCGTTGGACATGACTGAGCGACTGAACTGAACTGACTTAACCTTGGGAATGAATCATTAAGAAAAAATTGGAGGTCTGCGTATATGTCAGAACCTGAAGAGATGGTTGTTGTTCAGCTCAAGCATTCCATTTCAGGCAGACAGTCTCTTAGAGTACTAAGGATTTGAGTTTTTTTTTTTTTTTTTAAGCTGATAGAGGAAATAAAGTACTGTTTCAGAAGGATACTGGGTGTGTATCTGTATATATGAAGTGCATAACAAGTATGAATCAAGTCAGAAAACCACAGGGTGATAAATGCTCAGGTTGTTGACATGTTTTCTAGATATGTGCTTTGTTATGTTCAAAAAATTGAGAAACATTATTGCAGATTATTTCAAAAAATAATAATTTCCCCCCAAAATCTAACAACTCAAAAGACCAAAGAGACCCTGCAGTGGCTATTTCTGTCATCTTGCTTCTCAACTGTGACTGTCAGTGCCAATGTGGCTTCCAATGTATACCTTCTGACAACAGGAAATTAGTCCTGTTGTAATGAAAATTTCATGTTTCCTTCTGAGTGACTGATTTTTATATAAAATCATCTTAAGAAAAATGTTCCATGGATGTGTCATTTTAACTTTCAGAGCAATCCAACACAGTATGTGATTTCAAATTGCTTATAAAACCCATGAATTAACCCAAGAGAGGCAAGCAACATTATACCTTTATTTAATGGGGGGAAAAAAATGAAGCCCAGAACAATTGTAACTTATCCAAGGAAACATCATCAATAATTAAAGCTTATTAATTTTCCACCAGATTATTATTTGATCATAGGGGAAGAATCCTTAAAACTATCCTTAGCTCTAATCTGGGTGAGAAAACGTGAAATGGGGTTATAGTCACAGTCATACAGGGAAATCTTTGTTTTCATTTTTTTCTCACCTTTATTACCTCACAAGTCAAAGAGGACTGCACAGGACTTCCTGACATTAGTAATTTGGGCAGTTGGAAATGTGAGGTGTAGAGGATGAAAGTGTTATGGATAGATGCTAGAATGAGAGCCTATGACTTCTAATTAGAAGCTACGACTTTGAAGTTTTGACATAGAAGCTATGACTTTATGACTTCTAATCCAGTACTGAACATACCAACTTAAAAACAAGTTCCACTACCAGTAATAGTTTGGTTACAATAATTGCCTTAATACATATGTTTGTAATTAAAATCCCCTCGAAGACTATTAATACACAAATAGGCAAAGATGTTTACAGTTCCTGAATCTATTCTAATACCATTAAGAAGAGCTTCAGAAACTGTTACGCGCATTGGTTAAAAATTATTATTCAAGTTAGCCAAAATTTAAGTCAAAATTCCTCCCCCTCTTCAACTTTCCTAAGTCTAATTCTCTGTTCATTTTCGAGGTGCTTACTTAGCGTCTACTATGGGATAGGTGGTCAGAGAACAGTGAGTTAAACATTGCTAACATCTGCTAGACAGTCTTCTCTGAATGTGACTCCTGTGTTACCTAATCTGTAGTAAGCCATTCTTACTAAGTAATGACATTCTTGTTAGGAAAGTTTATTCCTACAGGCTTTAGGATGCACGATTGGAATTTCTGGTTGTGACAGGCTTTGCATTACAGGATACCAGCTTCTGAAATGTCAAGGGTACAAACAGGCACCTCCATCAAATTCTCGAGCATGGAGACTGACAAATTTTATTCTTCACATGTGAATGCTGAAGGATAAGCAAGGTTTTGAAGGCTTGTAATTTGTCTTTTGGAATTTGAGTGTTAAAATAATTGCCAATAATTTGAATTATAAACTACTGAATGAAATAAAATCCATGAGTCCCTGCTGTTATAAACGAATGCATAATAAAATCAGGCATAAAGAAAAGTACTTCCTGGCAGTAGAATGCCAACCAATAAATATTGACAGAATAAAGAAGCTAGAAGTTATAAATGGATATTAAAACTAGAATAATAAACATTATTTACATATTTTCAAGGTTTCTTCACTTGACAGTTATTAATTACAAAGGTCAAGTAGTACTGTTACAGTGGAGAATCTGGAAGACACTGCCTTAATGAGCTAATGATCTCGCCAATGACATTACATAAGAACAGATTATCATCCAGTGCCACTTGATATTGTGCCGTGAAGCTATAACATCACTTCTGTGTCATTCCCAACATATGAATGACCTGTTTATAATCAAGGAAACTCATGGTGTGAACCCAAATCAGGAAATAGTTTCCAAAACAGTGAATCCATATTTTTCAAAAATGTCAAGATCAGCAAATGTTTAAAAAGCTAGAGAATGTTCCAGATTAAAGGAAAATAAAGACATGCAAATGTAATGCATCTACTTTCACAGTTAGAAGGCCATTTTTTCAAATATTCTTAGGTAACTATAACCTGAAGGCCAGTGCAGCTGCTGCTAGACCACAAAGTGAAATCCTTTTTATGCATTTTGTGAATGACAAATGGAATCTTTGATAGCAATAAAAATAGAATATTAAATAGATATGGCATTATCTAGTACCCAAGATAAAATACATAATTGAATCAAACCTACTAAGAGACTTGCACAGGCACAGGGCAATGCTAATGTATACAGCGTAAACTTGGAAATAGTTTCTATGGCAATTGCCAAAATGTTGCTAATCACTACTCTCTTTTCCATATGACCGTGTATTTTTTGTTGTAAAATCTTAAGAGATGCATTATATTTATATTCACCAATAGAATATGAGTTGACAATAGCTAATTTTCCTATAAACCCATTAATTTTTCAAGTAAGTGTCTGTATAAAGTTGATGACAAGTGTTATCATTTTTTTTTTCCTGTGATGTGAATGACAGAGTATCTAAGATTAACTTAGTGGGAATTTTTGTATTAAGATTATAAATTTTCTTTAGAAAATACTAACTGTGGAACTATGGCTGCCCTAACAAACATGATGATGTGACTTTTCAGTGGTCTATTTATCATTCATTACACTTAAAAAGAAAAAAAAACATAAATGTTCTAATGGTTTAAGCCATTGCTCTGGTGGGCTGCCGTCTATGGGGTTGCACAGAGTGAGACATGACTGAAGCGACTTAGCAGCAGCAAGTAGGTGTTTAGTTTGCTGTCAAAAGCTCTCCTAATTATCTGACAGAGTCAGTGAAGCATTTTGTGTATTCAAATACTTTTTAAAATTTAAGTTATTATAGAATCAGAGGGTAAAATTGACAAAGTACACACTAAGAAAATATAATAAAGTGTGTGTGTTGGGGGGTGTTTCCATACTTTATCTTTTTAAATGGCTGGTAAAAGAAAGACAACTATGATTTTATATGAAATTGCTACTAATAACTTTAAATATTTTCCCTGAATCTTAAATTATCCCCTAATCTTTGTTTACATTATCAATATGCATAACGTGTGTGCATACTCAGTTGAGTCTATTTGCAACCCCATGTACTGTAGCCTGAGCTTCCCAGGTGGCTCAGTGGCAAAGAATCTGCTTGTCAGTGCAGAGACACAGGTTTGATTCCTGGGTTGAGAAGATTCTTGCCTGGAGAATACCATGGACAGAAGAGCCTGGTGGGTTAGAGTCCAATGGGGTTGCAAAGAGTTGGACATGACTGAGCAACTGAGCATGCACAGGACTTTAGTGTGCTAGACTCCTCTGTCCATGGAATTTTCCAGGTAAGAATATTGCAGTAGGTTGCCATTTCCTCCTCCAGGGGATCTTCCCAACTCGGGGATCAAACCTGCGTCTTGTGCATCAGCAGGTGGATTCTTTACCACTGATCTATCTGGGAAGCTTATGCAAGATATACCCAATGGCTTAACTTCCATTTACTCCTTATGGCCTAGATAATATTTGTTAAGATATTCAATCCTAGAATTATCCTCACTGACAGCATCTAATTAATAGCAAATCCCTGCTTTCTTGAACTTGTCCCACACAAACTCCAATAATGTCTTTTCTGATATTCTCTTACTGATATGCTCAACAACTCTGAAATCAGTGTTCTCATTTGTAATGAGTAATTAAACCCAACTTTGATGAACTAAAGGACTGTTACTGGTGGTCTTTGGCTGTTATGCTTAATAGTGCTTATATTGCAAACAATGATGGGAAATGAGGAAGTAGTTGGAAGATAATGTAGGGTTAAGGGAGAGTTTTTCAAAGATGGGACAACAATGAACTCTGTGTCATCTGATACAAGAGATAATTTAAGTGATATCTCTGCAGTAAAAGGCAAAGTGAAGTCAAGTGGGCTTTATAAAGCATCACTATGAACAAAACTAGTGGAGGAGATAGAATTCCAGTTGAGCTATTTCAAATCCTGAAAGATGATGCTGTGAAAGTGCTGCACTCAATATGCCAGCAAATTTGGAAAACTCAGCAGTGGCCACAGGACTGGAAAAGGTCAATGTTCATTCCAGTCCCAAAGAAAGGCAATGCAAAAGAATGCTCAAACTATCGCACAATTGCACTCATCTCACATGCTAATAAAGTAATGCTCAAAATTCTCCAAGCCAGGCTTCAGCAATACATGAACCGTGAACTTCCTGATGTTCAACCTGGTTTTAGAACAGGCAGAGGAATCAGAGATCAAATTGCCAACATCTGCTGGATCATGGAAAAAGCAAGAGAGTTCCAGAAAAACATCTATTTCTGCTTTATTGACTATGCCAAAGCCTTTGACTGTGTGGATCACAATAAACTGTGGAAAATTCTGAAAGAGATGGGAATACCAGACCACCTGACCTGCCTCTTGAGAAATCTGTATGCAGGTCAGGAAGCAACAGTTAGAACTGGACATGGAACAACAGACTGGTTCCAAATAGGAAAAGGAGTACGTCAAGGCTGTATATTGTCACCCTGCTTATTTAACTTATATGCAGAGTACATCATGAGAAACGCTGGACTGGAAGAAACACAAGCTGGAATCAAGATTGCCGGGAGAAATATCAATAACCTCAGATATGCAGATGACACCACCCTTATGGCAGAAAGTGAGGAGGAGCTAAAAAGCCTCTTGATGAAAGTGAAGGAGGAGAGCGAAAAAGTTGGCTTAAAGCTCAACATTCAGAAAACGAAGATCATGGCATCCGGTCCCATCACTTCATGGGAAATAGATGGGGAAACAGTGGAAACAGTGTCAGACTTTATTTTTTTGGGCTCCAAAATCACTGCAGATGGTGACTGCAGCCATGAAATTAAAAGACGCTTACTCCTTGGAAGAAAAGTTATGACCAACCTGGATAGTATATTCAAAAGCAGAGACATTACTTTGCCGACTAAGGTCCGCCTAGTCAAGGCTATGGTTTTTCCTGTGGTCATGTATGGATGTGAAAGTTGGACTGTGAAGAAAGCTGAGCGCCGAAGAATCGATGCTTTTGAACTGTGGTGTTGGAGAAGACTCTTGAGAGTCCCTTGGACTGCAAGGAGATCCAACCAGTCCATTCTGAAGGAGATCAACCCTGGGATTTCTTTGGAAGGAATGATGCTAAAGCTGAAACTCCAGTACTTTGGCCACCTCATGCGAAGAGTTGACTCATTGGAAAAGACTCTGATGCTGGGAGGGATTGGGGGCAGGAGGAGAAGGGGACGACCGAGGATGAGATGGCTGGATGGCATCATGGACTCGATGGACGTGAGTCTAAGTGAACTCCGAGAGATGATAATGAACAGGGAGGCCTGGCGTGCTGTGATTCATGGGGTTGCAAAGAGTCGGACAAGACTGAGCGACTGAACTGAACTGAAGAGGTAAAGTGGTCATGTACATAAAGGTTGGCCATAGACACGGAAGAAGGTAGTCCATAAATAATGTTATGAGGGGAAACTGGGCATATTGCTACCAACATAGGTAGCTTGATAAGGGTATAGCAGAAATATGTAGAAGTTTTCATCTAATTGCTGCTGTTCTTTCAGAACCAGAGGGTAGAGTCATTGTCAGAAAATGAGGAGGGGGAGAGACATCTTGATAACTGAGGAGAAAAGAGGCATATTTCTAGGGAGAAGAAAAAGGGTGAGGGTTAGGGAAATGGGATACACACTCTGGCAGCAGTAAGGATTCGGCACCCTTGAACTTATGGATCATGACTAGGAAGCAAACAAAGCTGTTCTTGTTTTCCCAGACCCCAACATACTCAATATAATTTTTAAACAAAGATGAGTATCAGCCTTGCAATTCCTGATTTACTGGGGTTATCAAGTTGTTAACACACACACACACACACACACACACACACACACACACACACACACATATCTTGGGATGGATTTTTCAGAGTCAGGAGACAGGGTGGCACCACTTGGCACAGCCACTAGGGGACCAATTACCTGAGTGATTCTTGGCAAGAGATTTGGCTCTATGGCTCAAGGTTTAAATGTATGTAGTGAGCATAACAATACAATCAACTTTTACAGATGCTAAAAAAAAGTTGAATATGACAATGCTTATAAAGCATTTAGAACATCAGCTAATGATTCACTTGTTAAATAGAAATCTTACCAACTGAAATCATTATTTTCCTGAGTTTCCTGGATAAAGTCAAATAGGTGAACCAATAAAAGGAATCTCTCTTCATAGCCTATTTAGCAACATGATTATTTCTGGTGGTCATCTGGGACAGTCTTTGTGGCCTAGATCATGTTTAGCAATTTGAGTGACTTACATCATTTCACTGTGAAGCCATTTATAAACGAAAGAACTCTTTCCATTAGCCCAAACATTCTTGTATCATTTTTTTTAAAAGAATGTCTAGAAAATACTGATAGAAACATGTTTGAAAAGTTGAAAAAAATTTCAGCTCCAGACAATAATAAAGCAGTTAATATGTTAGTTATTTAACTTATATGCAGAGTACATCATGAGAAACACTGGACTGGAAGAAACACAAGCCGGAATCAAGATTACCGGGAGAAATATCAACAACCTCAGATATGCAGATGACACCACCCTTATGGCAGAAAGTGAAGAGGAACTAAAAAGCCTCTCGATGAAAGTGAAAGAGGAGAGTGAAAAAGTTGGCTTAAAGCTCAACACTCAGAAAACGAAGATCATGGCATCCGGTCCCATCACTCCATGGGAAATAGATGGGGAAACAGTGGAAATAGTGTCAGACTTTATTTTTGGGCGCTCCAAAATCACTGCAGATGGTGACTGCAGCCATGAAATTAAAAGACGCTTACTCCTTGGAAGAAAAGTTATGACCAACCTGATAGTATATTCANGATTAGTAGGCCTGTCTCTTATACACATCTAGATGTGTATAAGAGACAGCATCTGGTCCCATCACTTCATGGGAAATAGATGGGGAAACAGTGGAAACAGTGTCAGACTTTATTTTTGGGGGCTCCAAAATCACTGCAGATGGTGACTGCAGCCATGAAATTAAAAGACGCTTACTCCTTGGAAGAAAAGTTATGACCAACCTAGATAGTATATTCAAAAGCAGAGACATTACTTTGCCAACTAAGGTCCGTCTAGTCAAGGTTATGGCTTTTCCTGTGATCATGTATGGATGTGAGAGCTGGACTGTGAAGAAGGCTGAACGCCAAAGAATTAACGCTTTTGAACTGCGGTGTTGGAGAAGACTCTTGAGAGTCCCTTGGACTGCAAGGAGATCCAACCAGTCCATTCTGAAGGAGATCAACCCTGGGATTTCTTTGGAAGGAATGATGCTGAAGCTGAAACTGCAGTACTTTGGCCACCACATGTGAAGAGTTGACTCATTGGAAAAGATTCTGATGCTGGGAGGGATTGGAGGCAGGAGGAGAAGGGGACGACCGAGGATGAGATGGCTGGATGGCATCATGGACTCGATGGATGTGAGTCTGAGTGAACTCAGGGAGATGGTAATGGACAGGGAGGCCTGGCGTGCTGCGTTTCATGGGGTTGCAAACAGTCGAACATGACTGAGCAATGGAACTAACTATTTGGTGAATTATAAAGATTAAAAATACTTTCTTGTCTCTTTATCAGAGAGAGATCAAAATTCTGAGATGGCATTGTCCAAAAACTAGCAACACCCACCACCAAAAGGAAGCCCCAATGAGAATTTATTATTTTGCTTGTGTCTACTGACATGTCTTTAAAAATTGTTTTGAGTTATCAAAAGATAGCCCCAATGTGAGAGCCCAAATTACTACTCTTCTGACTATTGCAGTTTTAATATTGAATTTAAATTGTTGAGATACTTTTTTAAAGCCTTTTGGGCTTAAGTATTTGTTTTTGTATGGCTAAAGGTTTTAACAATCTGTGTTCACAGATTCTGTGAAATCTTGAAAGACCAGATCTATCGAATGAAATTTCTTTCTTCTCAAATCTATAAAAATTCAAATAACCAGACTTCTAAAAGAAATGATTTCTCTTAGGGATTCTATTGACTCTGGCACTGCAAATATATACATCTTCTTGAAAGAAGTAAACTATTGTGTGATAATTTTATTAAGAAGGTATTTGGAGATGGCAGTAATTAAAGTGGTCTAAGTTCATCTATTTCAGAAGCAAAGCAGGAAGCCTGAGAACTGCCAGGAAACTTCACAGGAAGAACTGAGATCCACCCAGGAGAAATAAGTTTCTATTAAAATATGACAGGGCATTTAACTGCACTGATCTTCCCCTCTCTTTGGAGATACGTTCGATGGGAAGTATTAGTGACGGAGTTCTTTTAACTTTAAAAATGCCATTCAAAGCTTTCCTTTGCTTCTCAAAGAATTCTGCTTTGCTTTACAGGCAATACCCACAGAGAAATAAAAGTTACCTTGTGTGATATTACATTGCATTTTACAGCCAAGGACACTGTAAGGATTTGTGAATTGTATAGAAATTAAGACATTCTTTTTCTTTCAAGAACAAATAAAAGTTTGAACAATGTCTGTCTGTGTTCTATACCAACTGCTCTGCCAAGGCTGGAGATGATGACCAAAGTATGATTATTTTAAGCTTGTTGATAATCACTCATTCATTTTTGCATGTACAGAATAAATATAGATTTAATTGGATAGCTAAGTTGAAATCTTGGAATAAAGATAATTATTTAATAACTTCACTCTGAGAGTACGTGAGCTTAGGAGAAAAAAGAATTATTTTCTAAACTATAGAAAAGTACCTTTCTGAAAAACAAATTAAAGATGGAAATTATGGCAACCCACTCCAGTATTCTTGCCTGGAGAATCCCATGGACAGAGGAGCTTGGTGGGCTACAGTCCATGGGTCACAAAGAGTCAGACACGACTGAGTGACTTCACTTTCACTTTTCAAATAAATCAAAGGCAACTTAAAGTTATTCCAAATATTTAACACTGAGAATCAGTTTTATTTTGTAGCCTGCAGATACTTAGAGTCAATGCACTATTTTATCAATATTAGATTGTGCAAACCACTGGGTTTTAGAAAGTTTTTAAAGGTTTTAAACACTGCTTGAATTATTAGTGGACAACAAGAAGCTAGATATCAAATATTAATCTCCTTATGTATGTATGTATATGTGTTGGTATATACTTGTTTATGTATTTACATTGTCCTTATACTAAAATTCCAGACTTTCCTGGGGCGTTTATTAAATTAACGAAGCAGAGTAGAGCTTGTAGAGACATTCCTTTGCCTCAGACAGCATACACCCAGCTCTTACTCCCTTTACCCTTAGTTCTGAGGTATCAGATACTGTGTCCTGTGCTTTTTTTGGAGGATACTGCAGAGAAAATTCGGAGAAGGCAATGGCAACCCATTCCAGTACTCTTGCCTGGAAAATCCCATGGATGGAGGAGCCTGGTAGGCTGCAGTCCATGGGGTCACTACAAGTCGGACACGACTGAGCAACTTCACTTTCACTTTTCACTTTCATGCATTGGAGAAGGCAATGGCAACCCACTCCAGTACTCTTGCCTGCAAAATCCCATGGACGGAGGATCCTGGTGGGCTGCAGTCCATGAGGTCGCGAAGAGTCAGGGTATGACTGAGCAACTTCCCTTCCACTTTTCACTTTCATGCATTGGAGAAGGATATGGCAACCCACTCCAGTGTTCTTGCCTGGAGAATCCCAGGGATGGTGGAGCCTGGTGGGCTGCTGTCTATGGGGTCGCAGAGAGTCGGACACGACTGAAATGACTTAGCAGCAGTGTGTACTAAAATTGGATTGCAAGAGTCAAGTCTTGAATAGTAAGCAATGGAATATGTTACAGGATAGGAGATTATCACTTTTTTGGAAACAACTAAGATAAGTGTTTATAATTCAGGAAGAATAAAGCAAACTCACACCCCTGTTTACTGAATTAGGTCACATGAGTATAAAGGGAAATATGTAAGCAATATTTGTTAACAATTCCCTGAAGATACCTTGGTATTTTTTATTCCTAGGAAAGACATTTATCTAATGGCATTCATGAAATGAACTTTTTTATTAAGGACTATTTATACCTTTAGGCATAAAATTTCATACCACACTGAATGATCTTAAGTGAACCTTTGTTTTTCTAGGGACTTCTCTATATTGTTGATGTTACTCAGTTGCTAAGTCATGTCCAGTTCTTGTGACACCATGGACTTCAGCGCAGCAGGCTTCCCTGTCCTTCACTATCTCCTGGACTTTGCTCAGCTTCATGTCCATTGAGCTGGTGATGTTATCTAACCATTTCATCCTTTGCCACCCTCTTCTCCTTTTGCCTTCAGTCTGTCTCTACATTAATACAAAAGGAACTCCTCTGTTTTTGTTTTTCAAGTTTGTTTTGAAGCTGTGGTTATGGCTCCCTTTTAAATGTTTCTGTTCCATATAAAGTACATACTGTCTATAGTAAAGTACCTATTACTTTTGTGCAGAAAAATAGGATTTAATCCAGGGATACATAGAGCTATCTCAAAATGTATTATATTTTTGAGTACTTCTGCAGGTATCCTCAGCCTTTGACCTTCATTATCTACATGTTCTTTGTATTTTTTCCAAGCATTATACTTAAAACTAAAAAAAAAAAAAAACTCAAAAAGTTTAATTTTTAATTGCACATAGCTTTCCAGCAACAGAAGGACATTTTAAATAATGTGTTTATACAGCCCCAGTGTCATAGAGTTTGTGCCATAACCTCTGAACAGCTCAGAAATAGGATGTTGTGTTGGCAATTGCCTCTATTCATTGGAGAACTGTTAACTGAGATTTATTAAATGTAGTGCACTTTGGAAAATGTAAAATTGAACACAGGAGAATAAAATATAAATTGTATTCTACAAGCAAATAAATCCAACTCTTTTGAGCCTCTAAAATAAGCACAAAATGCACAGAGGGATGAAAAGAGACCATTTGGAGGGCAATCGCTAGTTTTACAAGGCTGCCTGTCCGCTTAGTAAGTTGAAAATATACAGTGGCTCACATGACCCATCATTCTTTTGCTCTGTCTGGTGCTCTTTCACCTTTTATCTGAGATTTTTACACTCCGGTCAGCGAAAAGCTGAATTAATAAATCTGATATTCATGCTATAAAATGTGATAAAGAGGAATGGAGTTTGGTGTGTGATGCAAATTGTATTCTGAAACTGTGCTTACATTCTCATGGTGCAGTATCAACAAATCAGATAATCATGTAGAAGAAATTCACATCAACCTGAAGAATAATGACAAAAATTGTACAAACAATAGTTAGAAGTACCCAGATCGTCCATTATTTAGAGTAGAAAACTGTGTTCTATAGATTTTGTCTATATCCACCAGGTGTATTTCAATTCTGGACGGATTATTTTAAATTCATTTGTCCATGCAAATGCTTTAGCTCTCTGATAGTCACCATGCAACAACAGTTAAGTATCTAGGTATAGTGCAAAAGGTAAACGTATAGTAGAAGTGTGTTTCTTTTTTAACAAAATCAAGGTAATTGTGATGTTAGACGACAGATAAACCCACAGAAGTTATAAGTTACACTCTGTTCATTCTTCACACAAATATACACATTATTAAGAGATGCACATGTATCCACAGAGCTTAGAAAAAACAGAATATGTCAAAATGTGAATTTCCAGTTCAGTGGTCTAGAGAATTTTCTATAAATGCATTTCAAAAAGTTGAAGTCCTCATTTCAATTTAAAAAGCGTTTTTCAATATATCTTTTGCATGGATCCTAAACTTACTTTATTGAAACTAGTGAGTGGTCTTCAAAAGTCCTAGTTTCAAAAGTAATTTAGAGTAGGAGAAGATGGAATAATATTTTTAAGATAGAAATTGTACCCTTTACTAAACCTTATGACAAATAAATTTGCACTTTCCTTGTACAATATATTTTACTTGGGTTAAAAAATCTGAAAGCTGGTTTAACCTGTTTGATGTTTTCAACTACAAGACAAACTTCTTTAGGAAAAGAAGACGCTTTCTTTCATAATCTCTTGCCAAGATATGCACTGGTCATAGCAAACACCCTCTTCCAACAACACAAGAGAAAACTCTACAAATGGACATCACCAGATGGTCAACACCAAAATCAGATTGTTTATATTCTCTGCAGCCAAAGATGGAGAAGCTTTATACAGTCAACAAAAACAAAACCAGGAGCTGACTGTGGCTCAGACCATGAACTCCTTATTGCCAAATTCAGACTTAACTTGAAGAAAGCAGGGAAAACTGCTAGACCATTCAGGTATGACCTAAATCAAATCCCTTATGATTATACAGTAGAAGTGAGAAATAGACTTAAGGGCCTAGATCTGATACAGTTCCTGATGAACTATGGAATGAGGTTCGTGACATTGTACAGGAGACAGGAATCAAGACCATCCCCATGGAAAAGAAATGCAAAAAGCAAAATGGCTGTCTGGGGAAGCCTTACAAATAGCTGTGAAAAGAAGAGAGGCAAAAAGCAAAGGAGAAAAGGAAAGATATAAGCATCTGAATGCAGAGTTCCAAAGAATAGCAAGAAGAGATAAGAAAGCCTTCTTCAGTGATCAATGCAAAGAAATAGAGGAAAACAACAGAATGGGAAAGACTAGAGATCTCTTCAAGAAAATCAGAGACACCAAGGGAACATTTCATGCAAAGATGGGCTCGATAAAGCACAGAAATGGTATGGACCTAACAGAAGCAGAAGATATTAAGAAGAGATGGCAAGAATACAAAGAAGAACTGTACAAAAAGGATCTTCATGACCCAGATAATAACGATGGTGTGATCACTCATCTAGAGCCAGACATCTTGGAATGTGAAGTCAAGTGGGCCTTAGAAAGCATCACTACGAACAAAGCTAGTNGGTCATGTATGGATGTGAGAGTTGGACTGTGAAGAAAGCTGAGCACCGAAGAATTGATGCTTTTGAACTGTGGTGTTGGAGAAGACTCTTGAGAGTCCCTTGGACTGCAAGGAGATCCAGCCAGTCCATTCTGAAGGAGATCAACCCTGGGATTTCTTTGGAAGGAATGATGCTAAAGCTGAAACTCTAGTAGTTTGGCCACCTCATGTGAAGAGCTGACTCATTGGAAAAGACCCTGATGCTGGGAGGGATTGGGGGCAGGAGGAGAAGGGGACGACTGAGGATGAGATGGCTGGATGGCATCATGGACTCGATGGACGTGAGTCTGAGTGAACTCCGGGAGATGGTGATGAACAGGGAGGCCTGGCGTGCTGCGATTCATGGGGTCGCAAAGAGTCGGACACAACTGAGCGACTGAACTGAACTGAGAGCTGGAGGGGTCTGTTGAGGAGGAGGCTGTCCATCTGCTAGGAGGGTTCTTCTATTAGGTGAGTTGTTGGTGGCGAGTCTCCAGCGAGCCTTTCTATTCTAACGTTTCTGTGTGTTGCTTTCAAATAAACAGGATTATTAAGAAGGAAAGAGAGTAGGAGGTAGATTCTGGATATAAGGTGTGTCTTAGAAAATAGTTTTATTAGAGAAAAAGCTCTGAGTGGAGAAAGGAGAGAAAGCCTTCCTAGGATGACCTTCCTCAGAGCAGTGCTGCGTGACGAGCAGGAAGGGTATGAGTCCATGGTTCCATCTCACATAAGCTACAGACTGACCATGAATCTCATTCTTTAAGAGATTTTTGTCCCAATGTCTCCAAATAGCCAGGCGTGTTACTCTCTTTGCCACTAACTAGAAGAGCTTTGAGATCTTTACAGAAAAGAGAGAAATCAGCACAAATATGAATATCACTTTTTTGATGCAGTTCTGGTTATGTTCCAGTGAGTGCTATTGATTCTTAAAGCAATTTTTCATTCAAAGGCAATGCTATAGTTTGACAGGCCCCAGGAAACCAGAACACAATGAGTGCAGAATGAATTGTCCTAGTGAGAGGTGGGGATTGCATCTGTTTACCCACATGCAAGCATATAACACAAACACCGTTTATAGGGCTTTCCTGTTACAATAATCTTTTTAAAAACTAATTTCAAAATTGAGTTAACTTCCTCAGTCAGCTTTTGAACAATCTGCTTTCATTGGGAAGCAGAGGGAGTGCCAGATGGGGGATGCTCTGCACTTTTATGACTTCACTGGATCTAGTACTGATCTTGCACAGATTCCTGTATCTGGAGTAATTTCAGCTACTTCTGGACTTTCATTATCCAGTAACTCTTCAATCACTTTCACTGTCCAGTAACTCTTCAATCACTTCCCTGGTGGCTCAGAATCTGCCTGCAATTCAGAAGCCCGGGGTTCAATCCCTGGGTCGGGAAGATCCCCTGGAAAAGGGAATGGCAGCTTATTCCAGTATTCTTGCCTGGAGAATCCCATGGACAGAGGAGCCTAGTGGGCTACAGTCCATGGGGTCACAAANTGCCTGCAATTCAGAAGCCCGGGGTTCAATCCCTGGGTCGGGAAGATCCCCTGGAAAAGGGAATGGCAGCTTATTCCAGTATTCTTGCCTGGAGAATCCCATGGACAGAGGAGCCTAGTGGGCTACAGTCCATGGGGTCACAAAGAGTCGGACATGACTGAGCAACTAAAACTTTCTTTTCTTCAATCACTGAGTTTATGAAGCCTACCATAATCAATGATAACTATTTAGCTTAAGCCACCAATTGCAGAGGTCCCCATTTTTGTCCCCTCTCTATTTAGAATATTGACATCCCCTCTCACCATCTGTGCATAATGTTTTGAAGTTTGATAAAAGAGTAGTCCTCAGCCCTGGTTGGGCAAGCCTCCAGTGTATCTAATATTATTTCTGGTAGCTTTTAAAGTAAAATTATATTGAGTTTACCCTTTATTTCATAAAGGAGAGAAGGAATGGAGGGAGGGAGGAAGAGTGATGAGGGAAGGGAAAGGGAGGGTGGGGAGGGAAAGAGCAGGGAAGAACAGACTTACACAGTGCATTTAGGCCTAATAAGGAGAGATTCAAGTTAAAATCAAACAGTGGAATACATCATCCCCAAAGAGACATTATGGTATTACAGGAAGACTGCTGAATTTTAATTAGCTGTGAGACTGGGCAAGTCACAGAAACACTCTACCTTCAGTTTTTCTGGGAGTGAGGGGCTGAGATCAGATACTCTCTAAGATCTTCAACTTTCATTAGTCTGTAATTTTACAATTTCATAATTAAGAGCTCACTCCACGACAACATATACAGATTTTGCATTTTTGTCCTGAATTGTGTGGTTTATCCACTTGCAGTGATAAAATTAGCAAGACAACTGCCAAGTCTTTAGTTTTCTTTGTGCTGTGTAGATACAGCCATAAGGGAAAATTAAACAACACAGATAAATAATCGTCTAGCTAATCTCAATCACTACCCAAACACATCATGGTGAGACATGGCAAAGCATGAGCTGAATATGACTCATAAATATAGTGCTTCTATTATAAAATTTAAATGTTATCCAAGCAATAGATATTTATATGTAGGAAAAAAAATTTAGACAGCTGTAGTCACTATTGGAGTGACCCTTATAGAATTAGAATTATTTCTAGTTTGGGTTTATGCATTTTAGCTGTGGAGTCAGATAATCAAATCATGTAGTCAAATATCAGATCATGAGATCTGGCATATCTAGATCTGCTTTTGCTTTTAAAGACAAATGTTGAAAATATTTCTAATTTTTTAATAAATCATATTAACTTAAATGTGTTAAAACATTACGAACCATTGGTTAAAATTTTAAATTAAAGCCAGTATAATCTAAAAAATAATTTACTAACTTTCTCTAGGTCTGACAGACACAAATTACTGCACTTCTGATCACAAGATAAGACTTAAGATAATGTTGAAAGCAATGAGTATAATGGAAATACCTAAGGAAATACAGTAATTTGAAATAGCTGGTACAATACCTAAGCAGCCTGATTAAATCAATGAAAAAAACTTCAAGAAATAGCTGAGAGTAAATTCAATGAAAAATGAGCAACAGACACAATTAACCTGTTTGACATTTCCTTATCTCCTAAATATGGACTTAAATAATTAACATCAACTACATGAGGTTTGATTTTTTAGACAGTTATTAACTTTCTATGAAATGCAGGAAGAGGAAGTATAGATAATCTTTTGGTGAGGAGGGGGAATGCTAACTTCAGTCATGTTTGATCAAGAGTCCTAAAGAAGTATGGCATTTCTTTGCCTGGAATTCTTTGAAGAAAGTGGCCACTTCTCCATCTTTGATCTCTTTATTCTTCACAATATGCTGGGATTCCCTGCTTGAGAAATCCAAGAACTGAGAGAGCATGTGCACAGGCAGAGGGAATAACCCTATCAGAGCAGTCTTCCACCAGGCCCCAGGGATTTCTCCCCATAAACATGCCTTGTCCACAGATGACTGAACGCCTTCTGGGAAATGAAAAGTTCTTTCTTATAATAAAGCTGAAAAATCTCAGTTTGATCATTTTCCTTGAGACTAAGAGACAAGATGTCCTGGGTTTATTTTTCAAGTCTTGGATTCAATAATTATTATTGAATCAGGGAATTTTTCTTAAAATTGGATGTACTATTTAAGCCTGGAGAATTGCCATCCCCTCTGTAACTTGCCTACTGGACACAGGTTTACTGTATATCTGAGGGCAGGAGGTTCCTTGGTTCTTGCTCATCCAATGTAGTAAATGTGTTTTTGCTACAACCTGGAGGGAATCAAATGGAGCTAAGGGCAGGGATAAGGAGGCTACTTACAGACTGCCATGTAGGTATGAAATAGAGAAGATTGTCTTCTTCTTAAGTAAAAACAATTTCAGAAAATTCCTGCCTTTTGAGACATTACTATTGAGCATCTTGGTTCTTGCATCAGAGAATCATGCCTCTCAAGTTTGGCCAATAGTCAGCTTTGCCCTGGTGATTAATCTTGGACTTTAGACATTGACTTCAAAGTTGTTTTTTCAAAGAATTATTATTATTTTTACTCTGCAAGCAAACGCTTTATAAGGCACAGACTTCTCTCTCCCTTTCTTGGGATACCTGAAGAAAGCTTATCTTTGGCTGTGGGCTAAGAATAGATGAAAGTGGAAGTGAAAGTCTCAGTCATGTCCAGCTCTTTGTGACCCCCTGGACTATACAGTCCTTGGAATTCTCCAGGCTAGAATACTGGAGTGGGTAGCCTTTCCCTTCTCCAGAGGATCTTCCCAACCCAGGGATCCTGGGTCCCTCACATTACAGGTGGACTGCAGGAGACCTGGGTTCAATTCCTGGGTTGGGAAGATCCCCTGGAGAAGGGAAAGGCTACCCACTCCAGTATTCCAGCCTGGAGAAGTCCATGGACTGTAAGGTCCTTGGGGTTGCAAAGACTGTGATACAATTCACCTGTCCTATGCAGATTTCATGTTTGGACTTCCCTGATAGCTCAGTTGGTAAGAGTAGATAAGCATGAATTAGTGGAGAGAGAGAGAGAGAGAGAGAGAGAGAGAGAGAGAGAGAGAGCGCCACTCCCTGGATTTCCCTGGTGGCACAGTGGATA
>SJYX01024515.1:238481-351841 GCA_006410675.1 Oreotragus oreotragus
TGTCCAGCTCTTTGTGACCCCCTGGACTATACAGTCCTTGGAATTCTCCAGGCTAGAATACTGGAGTGGGTAGCCTTTCCCTTCTCCAGAGGATCTTCCCAACCCAGGGATCCTGGGTCCCTCACATTACAGGTGGACTGCAGGAGACCTGGGTTCAATTCCTGGGTTGGGAAGATCCCCTGGAGAAGGGAAAGGCTACCCACTCCAGTATTCCAGCCTGGAGAAGTCCATGGACTGTAAGGTCCTTGGGGTTGCAAAGACTGTGATACAATTCACCTGTCCTATGCAGATTTCATGTTTGGACTTCCCTGATAGCTCAGTTGGTAAGAGTAGATAAGCATGAATTAGTGGAGAGAGAGAGAGAGAACTCTTATGTATGAAGCACTTAGGTGACCAAGGAAATGGCACCATATTAGGGTTTTTTTTTCCTCTCATTTAATGCTCATCACAAATCTATGAGATAGATATTATTATTTCTACTTTACTGACAAAGGAATAGCAAAGCAAGGGAAATACATCAATATATTGAATACCAATATGTGAAGGCACTTAGCACCTGGCTTGGCACATAGTAAACATTAAACCAGTGTTAGTTCCCTTCCAGTTACTTAATAATAATATTTACTGAGCAGTTTACTGAAACATGCCATTTGTTATTAAGTACTTCAAATAATTAACACATCTGAGTGTTTTAATAACCACATGAAGTGGGTACCAATATTAACACCAGCTATAGATAAGGAGAGTGAGACAATAGAGGTTGAGTAAATTACTCCAAGTCATGGTAAGTATCAGAGATGAAATTTTAAAGGAACTTAAAATGTAAATATAGTAAAAATAAAAAGAAAAACAAAAGAGCAAAATATGACCACCCAAAGTCACAATCCCCAGGCTCCAGGCTGACAGCTGGTACCCAGCTCAAGAGGAAGACCATGTAAATAACAAAGGGACACATGTGAGTTTGCTACTGAAATTTTTTATTACTTTCCTTTGAGCCTTTGAGGAGATGATATTTAATATTCAAGAAAAGTGAAAATCAGAAGGAAAGGAAGCACACGCCCCAGCCCAGTGGTCACTGGTAGAGTAATTGTGGGCATGGCCCCTGGATGATAGCAGCGTCTATTTAATAAATGTTGACAAGGCTGGGGAGAGCTGGGCAGGTCCCAAGAGATAATGTTTTACTGGGAAATCCACTCAACCTAATTTCAGTAATGTAGGGCTGTGGAGGGGCCTGGACCAGTGCCAGTAAACAGGGCCATTAGAGTGCAGTGTAGGCACTGGCAGCTGGGAGCGCCGCCATCCCTCCTCAGCCCTGCAGCCGGTGCCTGGCTGAGCACACAAGCAGCCGCTGCTACATATGCTCCCGGTATTTGCTCACCAACAGAACTTGCAGGCGTGCTGTTCTCACCCTTTCCAGGAAATGAATGGAATGCACAAAGGCAAGAGCTGCTTCCGGAAACTGTTTTCAGCAAGAATCAGAGAGCTGCTTAGACATACCTATTTCAAGGACCACTGTGAAAACATTCATGTGGGGTCCCCTTACTCGTTTAAGGCAACCACCACCCAGCTCCAGATGGACGTAGAAATGACTTCGATTTTTATTGCTGTCTTAATGAGGTCTTGATCTTTCTTAGGACTGGTAGTTGTGGGTCAAGAATATGAAAACTACTAGGGTTTAATGTATTTCAAAATTTATGATATTGTTTAGAGATATTCAACTTTGCAAGTCCAGGAGAAGTGTTCTTGGAGAAAATATGTCTTTTTAGGCTGCTCTTGTCTTGTCTAGATATTATTTTTTCCTTTACCAGCCCTTCTCCCACAGACAAAGCACATGACAATAATTACTAGCATATGAATTCCAAGAAGGCAGATTTTTGCTTGGTATTTTAGTTGCTGTATCGTCATTGCAATGCATTGCATTTGAAATGCATGGCACAGTGTGTGGTGTGTAATAAAGGCCCAGGACCTTTTACTGAATAAATAAATGAATGAATGAACACATTCCTTTCTTCCCTTTTGAAGCACCTTTCAACCCTAGAACATGAAGAATACATGGCTTTACTGTCTATAATATTGACTTTCTCTTTTTAAGGTAACACAGAAATCATAAAATTCATGAGATCGCTAGTGAACATGGTGATTTCTGAGAGGTTCAGTGCTGGACATGGGACATTCAAAGTTGACCAGAAGATACTGTCATTACCCTTGAAGATCTTAAAGGTCCCTTTCGCTGCCAACATCCTGTAATTATGAATTTCATTGCCTGTTAATGGTATTATACTTAAGTCTTAAACAAGAACAAGGATGTTTTGTGGTTTTCTCACTTTTCTTCTCAATCCTTGGAGGGATGTCTGGCACACTGCAAGTGTTCAAAACCAGTTTATTGGACAACCAAATGCATAATTATATTTCAAAAACTTTGACGCATTTAAGAGAAAATGATATGTAGCTATTGAGGCTCTTTTAATAGAGAACAGACAGCAGTGACTTCCTGTCACAACAAACAGATGCGTGTCCAGCTTAACCTTTTCTCCTGGACCCAAGCAAAGGGTAACAAGAGAAAGTGAGGGAATTTGGAAAGATTTAACCTGATTTTACCTCCAAAAGTGGATTGAAAGTTTGGCTGCTTCTCAGAATTATCTGGATCTTTGTTCCTTTGATTTCCCCTTTTGAATTGTGTTCTCTTATTCCACAAATATGCCTCTGTTCTCACCTATCCTGCTTACTTTCTCATCTTTTGAGTTTCTAAGCCTCCTTCAAATCATATACAATAGCTCCCAAGTTTTTGAGTAAAAGAGGTTTGAAGTCTTCTCTTGCTCCTGCAGTTAATCTTTTATGTTCTTCTAGACAGTTCAAATCAATATTCTCTTTCTTTGCAGTTTGGAGACGGCATTAAATATGTTGTTTCTTGGAACTGGTAAGGATGGTAAAGCACTGTAGGCATATCTTTAGTCTCCAAAGGTTTGGGCAGGGCTAGGGAACTACATAAATTATCTGAAAGACTTCCAAATTGCTATAAAAAGATCTAACAAATGAATCTGGAAGCTTTCTTCTGGTAGAAAATGAAGTGATCCATTAGAGCATTGAATTCTGTGATCCATAAGGCACACTGCTGGTACATAGAGTATTATGAAGATCAGAATTGAGTTAGTTTTCACCCAAAACTTTTGGTTGGAAAATGTGATCAGTGTGCTGGTTCTTCAAGAGTTAATAATGGTCACTTTGGAGGGATATAGCCTTAAAAAATCTTTATGAGTAGTTGCAGATAGTCTTACTAGCATAACTACATTTTAACTTACAGTCAGTTGCAAACCCCACAAAATAGATCAAACTTTAAAACTTTGATCAAAAACAAGTCATAAGATAAAATGACCTATCATAGTTGCTGTTTACCAGACCTGGAATTTATTTATTCTTAAAACACACACACACACACACAGAATTTATTTTCTAAAAGATAAGCATTTTCTCCTACTGAAGAGATGTAAAAGAATATTATTAGATAGGTGTTCTAAAGAAGAAATTCCAAAAACTATATTTAGCAGTAATGGTCTTGTTTGGATATAAATGTTTGGCTTTATCAGAATATAAATATGTAGCTAGCTGACTGATTTCAAAGAAACATTTTATGAGCTCTTTTAATAGTCTCCTAAAAGTTTCCCATTTCTCTAGTCTCAGCATCTCTCAATTCTTAGCAATATTTGTTTGAAAAGTTGACTCCTTGGCTGGTATCTGGGAACTTGAATTTTGAGAGGGTTCTCACCACTTCCTAACTAAGAGTGTTCACCATGCCTAAACTCTTTGTGCCAACAATATGGTTTATGCTGGACATCTGTTTTCCTCTAGGAGTCTGGATTTGGTATATGTTAGGGAGAGGATGCCTCCATGACCAGCCTTCGAGAAAAACCATGGACTTGTAAGCTTAAGAGAGCTTCCCTAGGCTATGACATTTCACGTGTCGTATTTCATTGCTGATGAGGAATTAAACACATATTGCATGACTCCATGGGGAGAGGGCTCATGGAAGCTTGTTCCTGGGTTCCTCCAAACTTTGCCCCATACAACTTTTCCCTTTGCTTTTTAAAAAAAATTTATTGGGATATAGTTGCTTTACAATGTTTTAGTTTATGCTTCATAACAAAGTGAATCAGCTATATATATACATAGATTCCCTCTCTTGAATCTCCCCCTACCGTCTAGGTCACCACGGAACACCGAGCTGAGCTCTCTGTGGTACACAACAGGTTCCCCCTAGCTATTTATTTTACACATGGTAATGTATATATGTCCATACAATCTCCCAATTCATCCCACCCCCTTAACCCACCTTGCAATGTCCACATGTCCATTTTCTACATCTGAGTATCTATTCTTGCCCTGCAAATAGGCTCATCTGTACCATTTTTTCTGGCAATTTTGTTCCTTTTTTGGCTGAGTAATATTCCATTGTTTATATGTACCACATCTTTATCTATTCATTTTCCAGAGGATATTTAGGTTGTTTCCATGACCTGACTATTGTAAATAGTGCTGCAGTGAATACTGGGGTACGTGTGCAGCTTTTTTTCCTCTTCATATCCTTTCATTTAGTAAACAGTAGCCATGAGTAAAACTATATGCTGAACTGGTGAGTCCTTTAGCAAATCTCTGAACCTGACGGGAGTCATGGGGATCCCAACACATGGAGTTTTTAGTTTAATGACAGGTGTGACGTCAAGGTGAATCGATTCTCTTTCCATTAGGTGGCATATTAGCAAGCTGTCTATATTACGAAATCTGTGAGTTCTGTCAGAAAACCATGCAGACAAGTAATTAGAAAATCAACTCTTCCCCAAGGAAAAAATGATCCCTTATAAAAGCACAAAGTATTTCTTATTTAGCAAAACACACTTGCCTTATGGATAAATATAGTCATCTGGAATGTTTTTGATTGCAAAAAACTAAAAACTACTACAGTGGCTTAAAGAGGTTAATTAGTTGTCTCACACTAATAAGAAAAAATCTAAGGAAAAGTGTCCCAGAAGTACTGTGGTCGATCACAAGTAGGTTTTTTCCTGCTTTTCTGCTTCATCATCCTGTGCTTAGTGTTTCCCTGGTGGTGCAGTGGTAAAGAATCCCCGCCGATTCAGGATACAGGGGCTCGATCCCTGTGAGTCAGGAAGATCCCCAGGAGAATGGAATGGAAACCCACTCCAGTGTTCTTGCCTAGAAAACCCCACGGGCAGAGGAGTCTGGCAGGCTAGAGTCCACAGGGTCACAAAGAGTCAGACATGACTCAGCACACATACCCTTAGTGTGTAGTTTTTGTCTTCATGGTTGCAGGCTGACTGCTATACTACCAGGTATTGTTTGATGTCACAGGCATCAGGAACAGGAGAAAACAAAGGGCAAACACCTCTTCTAGAGTCCTCCTGGGGAAACCTGTCTCTAAGTGACCATCACTGTGTGACATGAACATCCCTACCTCCAAGGGGATTGTAAGACAAGTATTGTACTTTCCAACCTTTATAATATTAGAAATAAGGAGTGAGAAATTTGAAATGGATGTTGAATGATCCAAATAGTATCTGATAAGTCTGACATTGATTCAAAAGAAATACAAGATCAAGGACTTCTCTGGTAGGCCAGTGGTTGAAACTCCATGCTTTCAATGCAGGAAGCACAGGTTCGATCCCTGATTGGGGAACTAAGATCCCACATGCCATGCAGCAAAAAGAAAAAAAGAAATACGAGATCGTTGTGGACCCTGTATGTGTGGACACCTTGTTTGTATAGCTGAGAGATTACAGACCATGGTAATTTCTGTTTAGTGGACTCCTTGCCCACGATATCATGGTTTGATTCCTGAACTCTTTCCTATGCATCACTGAGCAACTTCTTGGGGGTGACCTCTTCTGAACCTGGAAATTGCATTACTGAGATAGCAATAGTCTCTTGATGTCTACAATCTTTGATGAAGCAGTATGAAAAGAAGAAATCCATCGCACTGTCATCTGAGCGTGTGAGACAAAATACTAACTCTTCTCTCACCCTCCACCCCTGTGTTTTCTTCCTCAGAAGCTGTAGACGAAACCAAACCTAAGGAAAGTGCCCGGCAGGACGAGGGTAAAGGAGAAGAACGTGAGGCAGACCAAGAACATGCCTGAACTTTAAGAAACGGCTTTCCACGCCCCCACTCTCCCCTCTCCCGAACCCTGTCTCTCCTCACCCTCTTCTGAACTCCACTCTGAAGTTTCCCTTCCTGTCCTGCTCACGTCCGTGAGTCTGTCCTCTCCCACCCACTGGCCCTCTTTCTCTCTGTGTGGCAAACATTTAAAAAAAAAAAAAAAAAAGCAGGAACGATCCCAAGTCAAACAGTGTGGCTTAAACATTTTTGTTTCTTGGTGTTGTTATGGCAAGTTTTTGGTAATGATGATCCAATCATTTGGGAAATTCTTGCACTGTATCCAAGTTTTTTGATCTGGTGCGTGTGGCCCTGTGGGAGTCCACTTTCCTCTCTATTTCTCTCTGTTCCAAGTGTGTGTGCAATGTTCCGTTCATCTGAGGAGTCCAAAATATCGAGTGAATTCAAAACCATTTTTCTTTTCCTCCTTTTCAATGTGATGGAATGAACAAAAAGGAAAAAAAAAATTCAAAAAACCCAGTTTGTTTTGAAAATAAATAAATAAAGCAAATGTGCCAATTAGCGTAACTTGCGGCTCTACGGCTCCTTTTTCAATCTGAATATTAATAAACCATGAGAGTAATCAAACTCCAAGGGCTCTGTGTTTCTGTACCGCCTTCTTGTGAGTTGGGCTGACACACTGAGGTTCTTACATTGTATCTTTTTTTTCTGACCTCCCAGTCTGATACCAACAACCCTGACAAAGAAAAGATGCAAAGAAAAGATGGATGAAGCCATAAGGCTTCAGTCAGACCAAACGTCCTTAAAGGCGCATGTCCTTAATGGGCCTCTTGGGCACCATATTATTTTTGTAGGACTGCTGTAACGAAGTACCACAGACTGGCTGGCTTAAACAAGGACCGACATTTATTTTCTAACAGTTCTGGAGGCTTGAAGTCCAAAATCAAGGTGTTGTTAGCAAGGATGAGTCCTTCTCAGGGCTGTGAGGGAAGAATCTGTCCCAGGTCTCTCTCCTCATTTTATAACAACGGTCTCCTTCCTGCATAACTCTTAGAAACCCCCAGGCTTTTGCTTAGATAATTTATTTTTAATCCAAGTATTGACCTGTCTATTTGATTATTTTTTCAGTTTATTAGCTTCTGTTAGACTAATCCCTACACAATGCAACTGACAGACTCCTGATTAGTCATGATCATTGTTCCTGCCGGTGGTGATAGTACACAGAGAAAGTACATTTAGCAGGTACAGTTTTCCCAATATCCTTCCAGTTTCTGTTTTTTAATATCCTCTACTAGGAAGTAAACAGTTCCCTTCAGAAACAAAGCAATGTCCCTAAATCTTGAAGCGTCCGATGCTGTTCTTTTTCCCTCTAAATTCCCTAAGTCAATTCTGGTACGAGTTCTAACATGTCGTACTTTGCCCTGATCCTGATTCTTTTTTTTTTTTTCCTGATCCTGATTCTTATCGACAACGCCAGTGGACTCCCTTCAGCTTCCTACATTCATCTGCACATAGGATTTCCCAGAAAGGAAGAGAAAATTGTGTCAAAGCCTTAAAATTAATGAATATCGTGGAAAGAAGTGATCTTAGGAGATAGAACCCACAGCTTGGTAGTTCTCAGCTTTGTGTGGCACTAGTGCCCAGTTAATGCTCTGAAGAAAGCTGATGTCATGTGAAGGATGAGTCCTTACTGGATCCAGGGGTCTTTCCTCATCACTGACAGTAAGTGGAAGAAGCACAAGGGAAAAGGTCTGTAAGAAAAAGCACAGCGACTTCCCTGGTGGTCCAGGGGTTCAGCTCTAAACTTCCACTGCAGGGGGCATGGGTTCAATCCTCGGCTGGGGAACTAAGATCTCAGATGCCAAGAGATTAAAAAAAACAAAAAAAGCATAAAAAAGATCAAAAGGGAAGCATCAATAACATGTTAAAATAATTTAAGAGTTTTTAATTTATTCTGAGTTTATGTGATTTCCACAGAGGACTTTGCAAGTATCTGGAATTAAACCTTGATCTGAGTATGGTCTCATCAGATGTGAGAAAAAAGATTTTTTAAAATGTCTTCCATGGGTTGGAGCCATAGTGGCAAGATATTACTTTAGGAATTCTTTTACCCCAAAGTTGTTTTGATTGGGTAAATGTTTTAATTTCTTTCCCAAATCTATTCTTCAAAACATCATTCCTCTGACCCGGTACAATCCCCCTTCTTCAAAGTATAATTCTAAACTTCATCCACCAATCTATAGTTATACTGAAAACAATAACATATGACCTTTTAAGTCTATATTAACATTCACTGTTCAGTGGCATTACTAGTTGTGTTAGAGTTGCAATTTTGTTTTTACTGATTTTTCTTTGGTTTTAAAAATCTTGTCCCCTTAATAGAAATTTTAGAATAGAGGAAGACACATCAGAGAGGCTTGTAATGATCCTGAAAGACATGCCAAGGATAACTGCAGCTATTACACTGGTACAAAACAATGTGACTCAAATATATACACAACACACACAAAAATCAGCTGATACTGTTCAACATACAAAGACAAATAGATTCTAAATTCTGCTCAGAATTTGATGATCCTAAAGCATCTACATCTGGATTACTGCTTAAAAAATAAAAGCTAGGTTGAGGACAAGTTAAAAAGGCCTCAGCACTGACAAGTGAATCTTTCAGGTGGTAATAAGATCATGTTCTGGGCACCAGGCCAGATTGATAGCAAAACCATGACCACGTCTGCATGAAACAAATTCTTTTGACAGAGCTACATTATTTAAGTCTAAAATGTTCCAGCATGACGTAATACATCTGATCTCTTTGAAGATGAAAAGGTTTCTAAAATAGACCCTTTTATTCCCCTTACCCAGCTCACACTTTGTTCATCTTTCAGTCTTTTCCACCATCATCCACCCAGTGGTTTAGTTCAAAAATCTAAAAAGCAGCCTGATTCCTCTTTTTCTCATATAACATTTAATTCATGAACAAGCCTTCTGATGTGGATTCCAGAAGAGAATGAGGATAAAACTTGCACCTGCAGTTCTGACCAAACCTACACATTTCATAGTTACCTTGAGGTGATCTAAGGGCTTTTTCGGCTTGTTTTGTTGGGGGGGGAGCGGGGGTGGAGGGAAGGTTGTTTTGTTTTCTTTTAATAGTAGTCTCTTCCCATATTCAGCTCATAAGAGAGATCAAGGGAGGATTACCAAACTCTATCTCAACTCCCTAGGGAAAGGCACGCTGGAGCTCTCAAAAATACATTATTTCCAACATGAGCCAGCTCCAGGAAAGCTGGTTCTGCAATTGGCATGGAATCCTGAGCAATAGGAAAATCAGATTAATGAATGATTTCCATAGAGCATTGTTAAGATCACCACAAATTCCATTAACATTTTTTTTGACCTTCCATACGTTGTCTGTTGTCATGGAAACACGGCTTCTGCTAAGCTGCCTATAAAAATAATTTAATGATAGTTGACCCTTCTAGCTAAATGCTAGCTAATGAACATTAAAAATGTGGGCTTTTTTTATTTTTTAAAAAATTTACTTTTTCCCCCTAGGGGATTAAATCTCATCCTGCCTATCATGCAGGAAAAGCCTGCATCCACGCTGACCATTATTTTCAGTCACATATTGACTTGTATATAATTGCACTTTTGTCCTTTCTTCCAAGAAAGAAATTCTCAGTCATAGGGAAAGAGGGCAAGAGTATAGCTATGAGAATGATTAGTCATTAAGAGTTCTTGGTGAATTTGATTAAATTGGCAAGGACATTTTGAACATATATTTTCTAGCAGATTGGTTACCTGATTTTTTTAAAAAACAGGTATGCATTCTTGTTGGTAATTATAGCATATTTAGTGTCACAGACAGTATCTTACTAAATATATTTTTGATGAAGTGAGATGCCTCCATACAAAGAAAATTATTGCCAGCTAACATGGCAATGAAAGCACATGGGATTGTCATAAGAACCTTAAAATAATTTTATTGCTTAATTTCTCAAATAATATGCTTTCAATGTAGAAAAGTAAAAAATATAAATAAAAAAGGAGGCAAAAATAATCTGTAGTTTACCACCCAGAATTGAGCATGTTAACATTTAGAGATATAGCCTCACATAGTCTGTCTGCCTGCTTATCTGCCTTCCTCGCTTCCCACATATTCTTCAGTTACCTATTAAGCTATATTCATGTGTGCATAGACATATATTTAAGGGTAAAATAGGCTCATGCTGTACATATTATTTTGTAAACTCTTTTCCATGCTGCAGATGCTTTCATTCAGACTGCTAAATAAGCGAGGACCTTAAAATCCACGGTTCCCATTGCTGTTTTCCTATGCGTTAGTGAAGCCTTAGCTAAAATGAAAAATGTGCATTTCTGTATATGCTCATTAAAATATCAGTCTGTATTCTGTAGTTTGAACCAATGGGAACATTAATAAAAGCTCTATAGTAAAACACATAGCTATACATATATACTATAGAAAGTTCCACGTTGCCCCAACAGTTGGCACACAATCAGCCCTCAAACCCACCTGCTAGTGGACAAGGGGCACAATGCCAGGCCAGGGAGCCGAGGGCTGATGAGGAAGGGCAGGCCCCAGGGTGCAATAACGCAGGGTCATAAAACACACAAGCAACAAAAGCAAACAGAACTTTTTATTGAAATTTTAATATCTGTTTATTATAGACATTTTAACATGAATTTTGATTTTTAAAATATTGTATTAAATACGTATATATGCTCAGTTGTGTCCAACTCTTTGCAACCCTGTGGACTGTATGTAGCCCACCAGGCTTCTCCGTCCATGGGATTCTTCAGGCAAGAATACTGGAGTGGGTTGCCATTTCTTCTTCCAGGGGATCTTCCCAACCCAGGGATCAAAAATGTGATTCCTGTGTCTCCTGCATTGCAGGTGGATTCTTTACCGTTGAGCCACTGGGGAAGCCCTTGCATTAAGTATTATTTATCTTTTTCACCGATTTTTGGATGCACCTCACCCTATCCTTGTCCCTGCTTCTCCCAAAGGGAATGCTAGAATTGTGTTTTCTAGATGAACACTTTCCAATGACAGTTGGGCAGCTGTGATTATGTGAGGTCTCGATGACACCCAGGGACTGTATGGCTTGAGAGTGGGCTGGCCCCTGAGGACCTGGGAATTAAATGTCTAATATTCCCAGAAGTTTCCTTGAGAGATATAGACACAATGGAATGGTTCCAAGCTGATCAGGCCTGGGATGAACTAAAGAATTCATAACCTACCTAAACATTCTGAAAATAAATCAAAAAGTAAACAAGAGTAACTCTGGGCTGCCAAACCAAACCACCAACATGTGATTCCTGTTGGGCTTTCACCGCTCTTTCCAGCTGTATCTGTCCCCATGCCAGGGAGAGCACAATTCTAAAGCAAGACTCGGTCACTTCAAAACTCATGTTCATGAAGGGTTCACTGATTGTACACAATGGGTACACATTTATTTTTAAACTATAGATAAGAAGATGATAGATATTTCATTTCATGCATTGGAGTAAAAACAAGGTTATGTCTCTCGGAATTTTTATTTTAAAGCCTGGAGGGAAGAATTATGCTTTTTAAAAGATATGCTTTTTTTAATATGCTTTCCCATTATATTAGGGAAAGAAAGATGCAGAGTAGAAACAAAAGCAAGTTTTGTGCCTTTTTCTGTTTTTCTACCTTCATGGACTTTTCTCCTCTTCCTTTATGTCAACTGCAATTGGCACTTGCCAAGAGCATTTGCCAGCAACTGAACACCACCACCAAGGGCCTTTGCCATCTGCCTGTGCTGTTGCCGCTGCTGACCTTCGACACTCCCTGAAGGGAATTCAGGGTGGAGAGTGAGGCGCTCTGTTCTCCCGGGATACTGGTGGAACAGGTCTTTAGACAGCCAGGCATTTTCAAGAACTGATTTCATGATCCCAATCCTTGCGTCTCCTCATATCTAGAAAAGCACTAAATCCCTTCATGGTGACATCCATTCCTCATGCCTAGCAGAAAACCTTTTGTAAAATAAGCACTTGATTGCACTGAACTCCCCCTTCATCGAAGTCTTATACACTGACCTTCCCCCACTGCCGCTTTGGAGACATTCCTCGGAGCTATCTGGGAAAGTGTCTTCCAGACTGCAGCCCTCATTTCGCCCCAAATAAAACTGAATTCACAGCTCTCACGTTGTGCATCTCTTTAGCTAATGTTTATTAAGTAGAGTGAGGACAAAGCCTGGAAACCCAGAAGTGTTCATTAAGCAAGGAGGGGCTGAGGAGCAGCAGGTGAGGAAGGCAGCCCATGGGTCCCCGTTTTTAAGGCACCAAGAGTCGGGAAGCCTCCCAGCACCACTCCGCCCGGGAAGGAAGGCAACCTTGCCTCTGGACTGGGGTCACCGGCCCCGACGGTGACTCTGCAGTGCTGCCCTTGCACACCTAGACCCAGGCATCCTGCCTTCCCCTCCCGGACACAGCCCAGCCTGTCTGCATGAACAACTCCTGCCAGACTGCAAACTGCTCAGCGAAGTGATTTTTGTCCAGCTAAGTCCTGTATTCTAGTTACGCAAGTATCTGAAACTAACAGGCAGATATTGCAAGCCATGCTTCAAGAATGCAAGAATGGATGAATGAATAAATGAATGAAAAGACTTTGATTCTCATCTGTCACTCTCTACCTCCTTTCCCTTTCCTTCAGTCCTTCAGTCCTCCTTCCTTCCTTCTCATGGGGGCTCCAAGTTGCAACTCAGCCCCCTTGTCCAAGAAGAAGGAGTATTTCCCTGAGAACCTAGCACTCTCACATACCAGATCCAATGATGAACTTGTGGTAGCTGTGGCCACATAACTCTGAGAAGTCTTGATTCAGGTACTCAGTGGTGGCCGAGAAACTCCAGCCACAGGGGCCTCCTCATTGTCCGTGCTTACTCCATTCCTGACGTTGCCACTTCTGCCCTCTCTGTTCCCTCTGCTTGAAATGCTCTTCCTGAGATACTCACGTGGCTCTTTCAAGTCTTCCCTGAAATATGACCTTCTCATCAGAGCTTCCCATAAGCAAGTTGTTCAGTGTTTTCTATCACTCTTTCTTGCCAAAACATTTTAAGCAGAGGTCTTACCTCTGTTAAAATGCTATATCCTTTACTCAGTTGCTTTATTTACCTAGTTTCAATCACTAGACTATAAGCTGCCCAAAGTTAAGAACTTACTCTGTTTGGTTTCTGTCTCTAGCTCTCGAGACACTGCTGGTTGTTTAATAGAATCTCAATAAATGGAAATGAATGCACTTCTCTCAAAACTGTAACCTAGAGTAGCATTGACATCTATACTCTGCCATGTGTAAAGTACTGGCGCCAAGCTGCTGCGAAGCACAGGGAGCTAGCGTGGTGCTCTGTGGTGAGCTAGAAGAGTGGGATGGAAGGGAGGGAGGATCAAGAGAGAGGGAATATGTATTCATGTAGCTGATTCACATTTTATGGGAAAAACTAACACAATATTGTAAAGCAATTATATTCCAATGTTTAAAAAGATTTTAAGTAGAAAAATTTTCTTAATTTGACACATACTTTTTCACCTTCTCACTTATAAAACAATAGAGTTATCCATGGACCACTGTCTCATAACTTTACTTAGCAGAGGACCTCTTTCGTTCTTGCTCACCAGCACCCTTTCCAGCCCTCTGGCAATAGACTGCCTCTTTCTTCTGTTGAATCTATGCTGTTAAGTTTTAATGGAGCTGACTCTGAACCTTGTCCTTTCCCCCTCAACATATAACAGATACAAGAACCAGGCCTGGCCAATCAGATCATACATCTCCTGGACACAGTGATTGGTTTAATCACAGGCATGTGACTTAAGCCAGTTCTCCCATGGAATTTTCTGCCAAAAACTCTTTTTCTTGGTAGGATTTCTAGACAAGTGAATGCATTTCACAAATGAAGACTGTTTTCTCACCACTTGGAAAGAGCCTGCCCCCAAAATGGAAAGAGAGAGTCCTGGTAACATTGTTTGGTTGCTAGTTCTAACAATGCCTGAAGCAAGTACTATTCTTGGATTTTTCAGTTATAGGTGTTAATACCATTTTTTTTTTTTTTTTTGGTTAAGCTAGTTTGAATGGTACTTCTGCCATCTACAATTTAAAAGCTTCCTGATATATCAGTCCCTCCATACTTGCCCGAGCCCCAGTAACTTCCTACCAGGTATTCATGGTTTCTTGATCCCTGGACATTTTCACACTATCTGTGGCATAAGCATGGTGATTTGCTGTCCAGGGTATATAGTGCATCCTCATTCTTCCTCCCAACGTGTTCATTTGATGTTTTCAAGATTTAATGCATGTGTGCATGCTCAATCATGTCTAAATTTTTGCAACTCTATGTATGGACTATAGCCCACCGGGCTCATCTGTCCATGGGATTTTCCTTGCATTGAAGGTGGATTATTTATCACTAAGCCATGGGGAAAAGCCCCTGAAAATGCTAAGAGATGAGGTCATTGTGTCTACTGAGGAGGAAAGTATTATAATATATAGCTAAAGTTGAAAGTGAGTTTTAGGGATGCCAATGACACTTTCCCCATTCCTAAGCTCTGAGCAAAAGACATAAAGTGTATTGTGTGTTTAGAAGAATGGGATATTAGACGTGATCTAATTTTTAAACCATAGGTATCACCTTCAAAAATCGAACCTTATTTTGCATCAGAAGAACATATGGTATGACAGTAATTATACATCTTAAAGAACACAAATCCTTTCGTGTTAGCAAACTATGTTGAACAAATATTTTTAAATATTTACTCTGGGTATGTTACTGTTATGCTATATTGAGTGGGTGTTTAATGATATAAAAATTAGTATAATATTTTTTGCCTAGAGTTGCAAATACTGTATACACACACACACACACACACACACATATATATATACCGTATATATGAACTTCCCTGGTGACTGAGTGGTAAAGAATCTGCCTGCAATGTAGGAGACCTGAGTTCGATCCCTGGGTCGGGAAGATCCCCTGGAGAAAGGAATGACAACCCACTCCAGTATTCTTGCCTGGAGAATTCCATGTACAGAGGAGCCTGATGGGTTCCAGTCCATGGGGCCACAAAGAGTCAGACATGACTTAGATACTAGACAACAATAGCACACTGTATATTTACACATATATATACACATACTGTATATAGACGCATAATATATCACATATATGTATATGTGAGTATATATGCATGTCTATATGTATATATACATGTTTAATATGTGTATGGCAAGTTCAGTTCAGTCACTCAGTCGTGTCCAACTCTTTGCGACCCCATGAATCGCAGCACGCCAGGCCTCCCTGTCCAACACCATCTCCCGGAGTTCACTCAGACTCACATCCATCGAGTCGGTGATGCCATCCAGCCATCTCATCCTCTGTCGCCCCTTCTCCTCCTGCCCCCAATCCCTCCCAGCATCAGAGTCTTTTCCAATGAGTCAACTCTTCGCATGAGGTGGCCAAAGTATTGGGGTTTCAGCTTCAGCATGTGTATGGTGTGTGTGTGTGTGTGTGTGCGTGTGTGTGTGTGTGTGTGTGTGTATATATATATTTGTTGTTGTCGTTCAGTCACTAATTTGTGTCCAACTCTTTGTGACCCCATGGACTGTAGCACACCAAGTTCCTCTGTCATCCATTATCTCCTGGAGTTTGCTCAAATTCATATCATATATATATACACATATATATACATATATATACTTTAATAAGGTATAGAAAGTGAGATAAGAAATTTTTAAAATTGTAAATAAAACAAAAAATACTGGAGCCTCACCTTAACAGCTGTAACAAAATCAATTGTTACTAGTAACTATCATGGATCTTTTTCCCCAAAGGAATTAAGATGTAGTAAGAACTGATTTAACCAAGGTATTACTTAAAATAGGAATGGTTAGCCAGCCCCCCAGGCCTACTCTGGCAAGGGGCTTGTATTCTTGAACAGGCAAAGGCATGTTGTTTTCTTCTCTCCTGGTTGCTAGCCCTTTCTTCTACATCATGCTGTGTATTATTAAGTTCAAATTCTCGTCTGCTACTTTAAAACCATTATCGGGACCACTTCTCCTGTTTATACATACTCAGTCTCTGTTTTCTGACCACTCCACTGGAGCCTAGAAGCTACTACAGTTTCAGGACAACAAATGATTCTACAGAAATTTATCAAGCCCTTGCACTTCCCTAACCACGGGAAAGAGCACAAGAAACAAGACACAATCCACACAGTTAAATGACAATGGCATGAAACGAGGGAAGTGAAGGGTTGTGAAGGCTGCTATAGAGGAATAAACAGTTTTGTGAAAACCAGGTAGAGGCATACCTAAGCCATGCAGAGAATAATAAGGGCTCCCTGGAGAAGAAGACAGAGTCAGAAATACTTAATCTTAAGTGATAAAGAAGCCTGTTGGGTGAAGTAGAAGAAAGATACTTCAGTCAGAGAGGCCACCCTTAGACTTACAGATACAAAACCATTTGATAGAATTGGACATGGCATGAGGTCTGTATGTCTGGAGATTAGATTACAAGAGGATATGTGGTTTTGTGGACAGAAGAGGCTGGAAAAAAATTCTGGAGATATTTGTAAATCACTTTAAAAATGAGCTAAGGAGTTCTGACTTTATTGCAAAAACAATTGGTATATAGGGACTCAACTACTAGAATCCATCTGGAATAGAATTCAAGGGGTCTGTGAACTTAGATGGAAAATCAAATACATCTTTATTTTTACTGATTGTTATGTGAAATACAGTGTTTCCTTCTCTCTTTTTCTCCTTGGGCTGCTGAAACAAAATACATAGACTGAATGGCTTAAACAACAGATGCTTATTTCTCACAGATTTGGAGGCTGGGTAGTCCAAGATCAAGATGGACAACAGATCTGATTTTTTTTTCCCCAGGGAAAAAGATATTTTATTGAGAATTAGGAAGGAAGAAACATTAGAGAGCTTGGACTACTTTTCAAAATTAACTTATTTTAAAAAATTTTAATGGAGGATAATTGCTTTACAATGATGTGTTGGTTTCTGCTGTACAACAGTGTGAATCAGCCATGAATGAATGAAGTTGCTCAGTCGTGTCTGACTCTTTGCGACCCCATGGACTGTAGCCTACCAGGCTCCTCCCTCCATGGGATTCTCCAGGCAAGAGTACTGGAGTGGGTTGCCATTTCCTTCTCCAGGGGATCTTCCCGACCCAGGGATCGAACCTGGGTCTCCAGCATTCCAGGCAGATGCTTTAACCTCTGAGCCACCAGGGAAGCCCTAAATATACATATACTTCCCCCATCTTGAGTCTCCCTCTCACACTCATCTCCCAGATTTGACTCTTGATGAAGACCCTCTTCCTGGCTTACAGATTGCTACTTTCTTGCTTTATTCACACACAGCAGAGAAAGAACTCTGTTGTCTTTCTCATCTCATAATGGCACTAATTCCATCATGGGCGCTCCACCTCATCACCTTCAGAGAGTCAATTCCTAGGCAGGTTGATAAGAAGTCCCTGGTCCCGAGGAGGAAAAAGGATCTAGAGCTTTCAAAGTGGAAATAGGGATCTCTAATTCTCAAGGAGGAGGAAAGGACAAACATCTTTTTTTCCTCTACATTCCTTAGTCTTAGTCACAGAAAACATTTTTTTCTTTAAGCCCAGAGCTGATGATTACACAACAAATAACTGTTTAAACTCTGTACTAAAGATTATACAACAACAATGTATCCTGCTTAAGGACAGTTTCTCCTTCCTGAAAACCTTCTGACTAATCCTGTTATTGTAAAAATGTAAATTGTGGGAGTGAGTCTGGTAAAATTTTCACAAACTTGAAACATTCTTTTGATTTACTGTAAAACTAATTTTAAAAAGTATATAACTCCCTTGCTAACATTAGTGAGGGGAGCCCTCTCTGCCCCACTTCTGATGTCTATGTCAGAAGTTTTCTCTGTCCCTTTTCTTACTTTAATAAAACTCTGCTACACAAAAGCTCTTGAGTGATCAAGCCTGGTTCCTGGTCGTGAAGCTAAATCAGAGATCACAAATCCAACATTGTTCACGGTAAGCTATCAATCTCATCCAAATCTATCTGCCTCCTAAAGGCCTCACACTTGGATATAAAAATGTTGAGAGTCAGGGCTCCAGCCCATGCATTTTGTGGGGAAGAGAAACATTGAGTCATAAAAATTTCAATTATGAATGTAGCTAACAAAATACGGTGGTACTAGCAATACTCGTCACCCTATTCTCAAAAGAAATTGGGTATTTTTATTTCATATTTCAGTTGTTACAGACACTTTAAAATGTTTATGCTAATCACATCTTCAAAATTTTGGTAATGTGACCCACAGTTACATCTTGTTATTAACAAAGAAGCACCTTGATAACTATCACAAATTTCTGAAAAAAAATCAGTAACATATTTCACAGTAATTTGTGCTATAATTGTATGCATGTTGTTTGATTATTTTCAGACAGCATTTCAGAAAGAGAATAATAAGTGCTGATATTTGGTCAGCTGCACCCCACCCCAGTACTCTTGCCTGGAAAATCCAATAGACGGTGAAGCCTGGTGGGCTGCAGTCCATGGGGTCGCTAACAGTCGGACAGACTGAGCGACTTCACTTTCACTTTTCTCTTTCATGCATTGGAGAAGGAAATGGCAACCCACTCCAGTATTCTTGCCTGGAGAATCCCAGGGATGGGGGAGCCTGGTGGGCTGCCGTCTATGGGGTCATACAGAGTCGGACACGACTGAAGGGACTTAGCAGCAACCAAATGTCCTATGGAACAAAGAAGGTTAATAACTTTATTAGAGATATTTTACAGCCTTGATTTGTGGTTTTCAAAACTGACAATGCTGCAGAGTTCAAAAACGGTGTGAAGATGAAGGCTTTCATGAGGAGGCTAAAATTATTGTTTAGGTGAGATATGATGGGAATGAACAGAAACATTGGCAATAAAGAGTGAGAAGAAGCTGCGGGAAGAAATGAGGAGGAGATGATGGGGCAGTGGAAATAGCACACACAAAGCCCTATGGTGGGCAAGAGTTGGCTGTGTTCTAGGAGACAAAAGCAGAGCAATCTGGCTAGAGGTGATGATTAGAGAGGAGTGTGGGATGGTGTGAGAGTGCCAGGGTAGAAGGGCCGGGTCATAAGATCACGGTGGCCTTGGTAAGGAGCTTGCACCTCACCCTAAGCAGAACAGGAAGCTGCTTAGGAGGCCAGAGGAGTCAATGTGATTTTATTTATCTTATAAAAAGTAAACTCTGACTGCTGTGTAAAGTGAGGATTGGAGACAAAATTGAATGGAACTGGGACACTGAGAGATGATGATGGCTGGGACAGGGCAAAATGGTGGCAGAGAAGGAGAGGAAAGGGTAAATAAATATGGTGTGATGGTTAATTTTATGTGTCAACTTGACTGGACTATGGTGCCCAGCTAATTGATCAAACATCATTTTAAGTTTTGCATTAGGGTGTTTTAGGATGTGATTCAGTTCAGTTCAGTTCAGTTCCTCAGTCGTGTCCGACTCTTTGCAACCCCATGAACTGCAGCACACCAGGCCTCCCTGTGCGTCACCGACTCCTGGAGTTTACTCAAACTCATGTCCATTGAGTCAGTGATGCTATCCAACTATTTCATCCTCTGTCGTCCCCTTCTCCTCCTGCCTTCAATCTTTCCCAAACATCAGGGTCTTTTCAAATAAGTCAGCTCTTTGCATCAGGTAGCCAAAGTATTGGAGTTTCAGCTTCAACATCAGTCCTTCCAATGAATATTAGTATGAGATTAGTATTTATTTATGTATTTTCAGACAATGGAATATGGAGTATAACTCAACCATTAAAAGGAACAGAATTGATTCATTTGTTGAGATGTGGATGGACCTACAGAGTGTTATATAGAAAGAAAAAAGCAAATATTATATGTTAACTCATATATGTAGAATCTAAAATAATGGTACAGATAATCTTACTGGCAAAGCAGAAATAGAAACACAGGCATAGAGAACAGATATACGAATACCAAGCAGGAAGTGGGGTGAGAGTGGGATGAATTGGGAGATTGAGATTGACATATATATATACTATTGATACTATGTATAAAATAGGTAACAATTGAGAACATGCTGTCTAGCACAGGAACTGTACTTAATGCACTGTGATGACCTGAATGGGAAGGAAGTTCAAAAGGGAGTGGATATATGTAAATAGATGGCTGATTCATTTTGCTGTAGTGTTGAAACTAACACATTATAAAGCAACTGTACTCCAATAAAAATTAATTTAAAAAAAAAGATTAAAATTTAAATTGCAGGACTTTGAGTAAAGCAGATCACCTTTAAGTATGTGGTTGGACCTCACCCAATCAGTTGAAGACCTGAATAAAATAAGATAGGCCCTTCCCCAAGTAAGAGAGCTTTCTCAAGTAGATAGACTGAACTCAAACTGGAACATTAGCCCTTCTGATTCTCCAGTCTGCCAACCCATTCTGTAGAATTTGGACCTGTTAGCCTCCATAATTATGTGAGCCAATTCTTATTAAAAATCTCTTTTTTCTCTGTGTACATATACTATTGGTTCAGTTTCTCTAGAGAACACTAATACATTTGGTATGGTTAATAAATGTATAAAGGAACATCATCACATTAGGTATATACATTTCTTAAAGAGGTATCTCATTGTAGAAATATTAACTAACATATGAAAAATCCACATTTTAGAAATCAGGAGAGTATGTCCATACTCAACTTCAAATTGTCTACCTTCCAGGTTGTGACTATCCTAGCACTCCAGGACTGCCTGCCTCTCAGTTCAAAGCCATCTTCCAGGTTTACTTCAACTACTTTATATTCAGTTTAAAATGAAGTTGCTTAGAAAATTTGAGTAAATATAATGCCACCTGCAAAATGGTGTCTCTCTTCACAACTTTGGCATCCTATTAGCTAAGCCTACCTTAGCATGGATAAGCCCTTACCTGAGAGCAATCTCAAGTCATATAAAGTAATAGCAAACTGAATCATGCATCACTGACAAAATTTCCAGATCATTTCTCATGGCTTGGTCTTTGAATTATAATTCATCACAAGTAAAAGAAAGAGTAGCTGGATTTTCTGCTGATGGCAAAATTTATAATGCCAATGACTAGAAAAAAGAAAAGAATGTGTTCTGATTGATATGACCAGTTGAATAGGTAAGAGAGGGAGAAGAACACAAATCCAGAGTCCTCAAAATCTATATTAAAATTCTACGCTTATTCTTTTTTCATCTCTCTCATATTAAGTTGGCTCATTTAGCAAATGAAAATGGAACTTTTTAAAAGACAGAAATCTTCCCTTATGTTTCTGTAAGGAGCTGAAAGAGGGGAAGATCTGCAGGGCAGTGCTGAATCACCACTATTATAAGTAGGATTCCCTTTACCATTGTTCCAGCTTCAGCTTATACCTTCAGAAACAAGCATTCTCCCTGCACCAAATAGAGTTAAACTGGCAGTTGCTGAATTTGGGTGAGAAAAGTCGCTTTGTCCTACTCCTGGAATATTGACTCCAGCTCGGCTGACAGTGGGGAGACTGGTCTATTTCAGTGGCTCGAGCAGATTGGAAGTCCATGATGACACCAGGCAACATTCCGCTCCTCCAGGAAACCCTCCTCTTTGGGATTTGGTCATGTAGTGGACTCCTGAGAAATAACACAGGGAAGAATTTATCATAAGTTGGGATGCAAAGGGTGAAAAAGAGAGAGAAATTGAAGATGGCTGTTTGGTTGTGAGTCTGAGAATTTAGAAGGATGCTGGCGGCAAGGAAGACAGATGGAATTGTGTGATCTCAGGGACATTTGACATTAGATAAACAACTTGGCTGTTTGCCTCTTTAAGCCCCATTTATTACTACTTAGACTGAATTGATTTTTGCATGGCAAATATTGACTCATCTTTCAAAAGTCCCAGCTAAAATGTCACCTCTGTAGAAAAGCCTTTCAGCACTCCCTAGGCGTTTAGTTGCCTCTCCAGAGCCCAGAGTGCACAGCATATGCACTGTTCATGCTGCTGTATTTCCCATGCTGTAAATGGCTTCTTGCACATTTTGTCTCTGTGACCAACGAGTCAGCATGACACAGTGAAAAGAGCACTGCTTTGGTATAGACAGACTTGGTTCCAGTCACAGCTCTGTCACCACAGCATAGAGAACTCAGAGGTAATTTGTTACATGTAACATGGGGACACTAGCAATTCTGTGGGACTGTGGTAAAGATTAAACTAGAAACATGCCCCAGAGCTTGGCACAAAGGTGGCACTTAATTCATGCTCTTCCTCTTTCTTTATCTTGTTACATCATGTGCCATAGTTAAGTGCAAGACTGACGGATCACCCAACATCAAAACCCAGAATGACCATGACAAGTGTTTAGGATGAGTTGCACTCAAGATCTGGAGAAGGAAATGGCAACCCACTCCAGTGTTCTTGCCTGGAGAATCCCAGGGATGGGGGAGCCTGGTGGGCTGCCGTCTATGGGGTCGCACAGAGTCGGACACAATTGAAGAGACTTAGCAGCAGCAGCAGCATTCCAGATCACCATACATGCATAAAAGCAGTTAGGATATCTCCACAGAGTACACATTGTGTCATCTGTCTTCATTTTATAACAGTTGCACCTGCCATTCCAGAATTATGAGACTGTCTTGCAGAAAGGTGGAGTGGTACATGACACTGGGGTAATAACACAATGCACGTCCAGATCCTAGTGCTCAATGCACGTCCAGATCATAGTGTTCAATGCACGTCCAGATCCTAGTGCTCAATGCACGTCCAGATCCTAGTGCTCAATGCACGTCCAGATCATAGTGTTCAATGCACGTCCAGATCCTAGTGCTCAATGCACGTCCAGATCCTAGTGCTCAATGCATGTCCAGATTATAGTGCTCAATGCACGTCCGGATCCTAGTGCTCAGTGCACTTCCAGGTCCTAGTGTTCCATGTCCTTCGAAGTAACTGCCTTCTGAACCATGCACAGTCACCAGACAGGAACTGTGAACACCTGATTCTCAACACGTAGGATGGGAGTCTTGTTTAACTTTTATGTGACTTAATTGCCAAGTGTCTAAAGCTTAATGTGCGGTGCTATATAAATATTTTGTAGATTTAACACTGGTTAGCTGTCATTTTGACGCCAGCAAAGTTTTAGGGGATAAATGGTACCTGACCAACATCAAATGACTTTTTGACAGCAAGAAATTCAGCATGTGGAAAAGTTCTGTATATGAGGAGGAAAAAGGAAAATAAAAGTGGATTTGAAAGACTTAAAACAAGGAACAAAGTGGGTTCTTGAGATCTCTGGTTCCTAGCACAGTATAGATCCCCAATAAATGTTTTTTTTGAAAGAGTAAATTGGTCCACTGTGTCTCCACACTCTATGAAGTCACCTTTTCTTATAGTCACTGTGCAGACTTTATGTGTCCATCTTTTTCACACTGCGAAATACTCAAAAGCAGTAGACCATTAATACTTGGACCAACAGAATCTCCCTGCTACTCAGCAACCCTTCATGGCTCTCTGCCTTCTGGCCACTTGCTGGGATGGGCTTCTTGCTCTCCTTGTAGCTGTTTCTGAGTCATGTGAATAGTTCCAGTCACAGAGTTATTAGTAGTAGTTTCCTAGTATAAGCAAATACGTGCCCATGTGAGACCTCAAATTCTTTCTTTCATCGTTGCAATTGGTAATACTCAAGATGGTCAATGGCTTGTGTCCTTGAGAAAATACAGAGCAGAGCTCCCATCTCCCACTTACAATCTAGGAGGGACAAGTTAAGTAGTTAAGAATATACCTTAACTGATTTAAGCCACTAAGATATGGTGGATGTTCATTATTGTAGCCTAATCTCACCTGTTCTGACGGATAGAGGCAGCAATGGATAGAAATGTCTAGCACTATATTCAATAAAAGGCAATTATCAGAAGGCATGTTAAATAAATCAAATTTACTGTATTTTGCTATTTAAGAAGAATTTCAGAAGTATTCTGTCATTAACATTTCATAATCCCATGACATGGCCAAGAGAGGGATATGATTACTGTCTGATAGATGGGGCAACTAAAACAGGCAGCTGATATCCCTGAGAAATTTAGCAAGTCATACAAAATTTTTCAGAATAAGGTGAAGAATCCATGGGTTTTGCCTTTCAGATAGTTGACCTTTGACAAAAGCACACAGGAAATAGTAGAAATATATAATTCACATTGATAAAACTCTTACACTTGAGAAGCTTACAATTTCACAGGGAGCAAAACAAATTGAAATAGTTGTAAAGCAGCATTGAAAGCTTTGGCTTTGTTTAAGTTCTAAATTATAGGTGTAAGGGAATAAACTATAGAAGATCAAAACCAAGTAAGATTAATTTGAAATACAAGAATCAGGCAGAATTCTGCATAAAAAGATGAGATTTGAGATCAGATATATAGCATTTAATCTGAGAGAATTTGGTCTAATGAAACTACAAATTATGTATTGCATTAGACAGTTCGTTAATTCTTACTCATATTTCAAGACTCAGCTCAGATGGCAGCACTGGCTGAGAGAGCTCTGCTGACTGTCCCCATCTGCTGAGCGACTCCTCTTGCCACGACGCTTAACTTCTTCTACTAGCACTCCATTGCTTTCTTGTTGCTCTTCAGTTGCTCAGTTGTGTCCAACTCTGAGACGCCATGGACTGCAGCACACCAGGCTCCTCTGTTCTTCACCATCTCCCAGAGTTTGCTCAACGTCACATTCATTGAGTCGGTGATGCCATCCAAACCTCTCATCCTCTATGGTCCCCTTCTCCTCCCGCCTTCAGTCTTTTCCAACATCAGGGTCTTTTCTAATGAGCCAGCTCTTCTCATCAGGTGGCCAAAGTATTGGAGCTTCAGTTTCAGCATCAGTCCTTCCACTGCAATAAAATTACCCATTTAACTGTCTACTAGTGAGTTGCTGATTAGATCCTAAATTCAGTAGTCTATTAGACCCTAGGATAGTAAGGGCAGGGACAAAGTGTTTGTTGCACACCCAGCATCTAACGCTGAGGTTGACAGTTCAGTTGTTACTTAATTGCTAAGTACACCAAGCTCCTGTGTCCATAGGATTTCCCAGGCAGGAATATTAGAGTGGGTTGCCATTTCCTTCTCCAGCGGATCTTCCTGATCCAGGGATCAAACCTATGTCTCCTGTATTGGCAGACAGATTCTTTACCACTGAGCCACCAGATTTGGTAGTCACACAATAATATTTGCAAAATGGACTGATTGTGTCTTCCCAAAGTTTTTATGTTGAAGCCTAATCCCCGATGTGATGGTGTTAGGAGGTGGGACATTTGAATGGTGCTTAGATCATGAGAGCAGAGCCCTCGTGAATGGGATTTGTGTCTTTATGAAAAAGGGACCCACAGAGTTCTCTCAGTCTTTGCACAGAAGTAGGAGAAGTCAGCAGTCTGCCATCCAGATGAGGGTCTTCCCCAGAATCTAACCAAGCTGGCATCTTGATCTTAAACTTTTAGCCTCCAGAACCATGAGAGAGAAATTCCCATTGTTTATAAGCAGTTTATGATGTCCTCTTACAGCAGCCTAAACTGACTAGGACAGTTTGTGAGTAGAAATTGCAGTATTTTTCAATGGCCCAGAGAAAATTCTGTTAACATTGAGAATACTTTGCAGATTAACTAATCCCAAAACATCTTGGTCAGTGCCTGCACCACCTCTGCCCTTGAGGAATTTACACAGAGCTTGTCAGTGGGAGAAGAGAAGTACTCCAGTACTGCTAGAGTTCGAAAAATACACCCATTTGGGCTCTGAGTTGATAATGACACACACATATGGTCTGACAACTCAGAAGTGATTTTTATATTGGGTGGAAGTGGCTAAAGAGAGACAAGGGAAAGAGGCATATTTCCCCACCAGACCAGAAAGCAGAAGGGATCCCCTATTATACACCTACTGACTAAACTGGTCCTGACAGTGCAGGGACCATTAGTAAAGGTTTTCTAGCCTGTCATATGCTTGTGTGGGCTTCAAAGCCCTGCTCCCCTGGGGCCATTAGAAAAAGGGCTGGATCTGCTACAACATATGCATCTGTCAGCCAGACGCTGGCTGCTTGCCACTGGAAATGCCAGGCCTGGCTGCTGACTTGACCGGTGGGGCAGAAGCTGTGCACAACTGAGGTTTGGAAAGAAGTTGGGAGAGGAAGATAATTCCTACAAGCATAGGAAAAAGTGTGGAACAGGACAACTTAATAATAATTTTTTTAAAAAGACATTTAATAAGTGACTCATCTGTGCTCTGAGATGCACGTGTTTTGCCATGTATAATGCTCATCACTTTATTTTCAAGTAAGTGCTGTATCTCTCTCCCTGATTCTCAATTTCTTCATCTTGATAAGGAATAAAATGCCTTTCGAGGTAATGCCAGTCAGTGTGAGAACTCAGGATTCTTGGATGAGAGAGGCTAATCTTTAACCACTTGCTCTTTGGCCTCCTGTGCCTTTTTGGGGTGATGGCACAAATGTGAAAGAATTGGCCAAGAGAAGCTAAAAGGAAGAAGGCTAGAGAAGGAGAGGAGATTTTGTTGTGGTGAGAAGCATTTTATTTCAACTCCGCCTGTTTTGCTCTGAAATCATCTTAGTACCTCCTAACATTTCATTATTCAGCTCTTTCTGCATTTACAGAAGAGTATACAAGGTTTAATGGAGCTCCCCGATTTTTCCCTTTGAAATATTTATGGGTCTTTAGCAGTTTCTTTCATGCTCACCTTCTCCTCCATCAGGGAAGAGACCTTGGAGGAGACAGATGAGAGGAAGGTGTGCAGGAGATGTGTGTGTGAAGGGGGCTTGCTCCCAGCTCCAGGAGCAGAAAGAAAGTCCTCACCCTCCAAGGAGCTTGCCTGCCTCCACCAGATCTGAAAGAAAGGCAGTGAAGAATGGCACATTCCGGGAAGTGGATTTTGACTATGTCATTTCTCTACCTATGTCTGCCCCTCTCCCCGACCCCTCCACTAGACACGAGTCACCAGGGATCAAATAATGAGAAACTGCCTCCATGAAAGTGCTTAGTGAAGAGTCAACAAACAAGATAAAACAGGAACGGGCGTCATGCTTCTCAAAATGCCATCTTTTCATCACCACCTTGGGGCCCCTGCTCCACCCTCAGACCCTCTCACCCAGCTCCACTTTCTACTTGCATCCATCTATTGCCTCTCAGTCATAGGAGTAACATAGCATCACACAGTGACACAGCAGGGATCCTTGATGGTTTTAATCTTGGTTTACTGAAGTGAAAACAAGAAAAAAAAATGTACATACTAATTGTTGTTCAATCGGTAAGTCCTGTCCAACACTTTGCCAGCCCATGGACTGCAACATGCCAGGCTTCCCTGCCCTTCAGTATCTCCCAGAGTTTGCTCAAATTCATGCCCATTGAATCAGTGATGTTATTTAACCATCTTATCCTCTGTGGCCCTCTTTTCCCTTTGCCTTCAGTCTTTCCCAGCATAAGGGTCTTTTCCAATGAGTCAGCTCTTCTTTCGCATCAGGTGGTCAAAATGTTTGTGCTTCAGCATCAGTCCATCCAGTGAATACTCAGGGTTAATTTCCTTTAGAAATGACTGGTTTCTTTGCAGCCCAAAGGACTCTCAACAGTCTTCTCCAACACCACAGTTCAAAAGCATCAATCCTTTCTTTGGCACTCACGTTTTTTATAGTTCAGCTCTCACATCTGTACACGACTGCTCGAAAAAGCATAGCTTTAACTGTATGGACCTTTGTCAGTAAAGTGATGTCTTTACTTTTTTAATACAGTGTCTAGGCTTGTCGTGGCTTTCCTTCCAAAGAGCAAGTATCTTTTGATTGCATGGTTACAGTCACCATCTGCGTGATTTTGGAGCCCAAGAAAATAAAATCTGCCACTGTTTCCACTTTTTCCTCTTCTATTTGCCATGAAGTGATGGGACTGGATGCTATGGTCTTCATTTTTTGAATGTTGAATTTTAAGCCAGCTTTTATACTCTCCTCTTTCACCCTTATCAAGAGGCTCTTCAGTTTCCCTTTATGCCATTGGAGCGGTATCATCTGCATATCTGAAGTTGCTGATGTTTCTCCCAGCAATCTTGATTTCATCTTGTGATTCATCTAGCCCAGCATTTCACATGACATACTTTGCATATGAGGTAAATAAACAGAGTGACAATATACAGTCCTGTCGTACTTCTTTTCCAATTTTAAAACAGTCAGTTGTTCCATGTAAGGTTCTAAGTGTTGCTTCTTGACCCATACCCAGATTTCTCAGGATACAGGTAAGGTGGTCAGGTATTACCATCTCTTCAAGAATTTTCTACAGTTTGTTGTGATCCACATAGTCAAAGGTTTTAGCATAGTCAATGAAGCAGAAGTAGCTGTTTTTCTGGAATTCCTTTGCTTTCTCTATGATCCAGTGAATTTGACTATTTGATTTGTAGTTCCTCTGCCTTTTCTAGCTTGTACCATCTGGAAGTTCTCAGCTCATGTACTGCTGAAGCCTAGCTTGAAGGATTTTGAGCAAAACCTTACTAGCATGTGAAATGTAATACTACCGCCTGCCTATCAGACATGAATCCTTTTCTAGAGCAAAGTCTCTCTCTTTTAATAGCTGTCCTTTTCAGAGTACTTATTATGTTTCAGGTACCGTAACTATCTTCTCAAACAAATCTTCTTTGAGAGAAAAGGAATTTGAGGATGAGTGAAATCAAGTAACTTCAAGCTTCTTTTGGATGAGCTAAGATTTGAACCTCACTCTAATTCCAAGGAGCAGTGGCTGCGCGGGCTCAGGAGGACCTAGAGGAGATATTCCAAGTTGAAGATCAGGAGGGACAGCAGTGAGGAGATACCTTTGTCCAAGGTAAGGAGCAGTGGTTGCGCTTTGCTGGAGCAGCTGCGAAGAGATACCCCATGTCCAAGACAGGAGAAACCCGAGTAAGATGGTAGGTGTTGCAAGACGGCATCAGAGGGCAGACACACTGAAACCATAATCACAGAAAACTAGTGATCTAATCACATTAGGACCACAGCCTTGTTAATCAATGAAACTAAGCCATGCCCTGTGGGGCCACCCAAGATGCGTGGGTCATGGTGGAGAGGTCTGACAGAATGTGGTCCACTGGAGAAGGGAATGGCAAACCACTTCAGTATTCTTGCCTTGAGAGCCCCATGAACAGTATGAAAAGGCAAAATGATAGGATACTGAAAGAGGAACTCCCCAGGTCAGTAGGTGCCCAATATGCTACTGGAGATTGGTGGAGAAATAACTCCAGAAAGAATGAAGGGATGGAACCAAAGCAAAAACAATACCCATCTGTGGATGAGACTGGTGATAGAAGCAAGATCTGATGCTGTAAAGAGCAATATTGCATAAAAACCTGGAATGTCAGGTCCATGAATCAAGGCAAATTGGAAGTGGTCAAACAAGAGATGGCAAGAGTGAACGTCGACATTCTAGGAATCAGCGAACTAAAATGGACTGGAATGGGTGAATTTAACTCAGATGACCATTATATCTACTACTGCGGGCAGGAATCCCTCAGAAGAAATGGAGTAGCCATCATGGTCAACAAAAGAGTCCGAAATGCAGTACTTGGATGCAATCTCAAAAACGACAGAATGATCTCTGTTCGTTTCCAAGGCAAACCATTCAATATCACAGTTATCCAAGTCTATGCCCCAACCAGTAATGCTGAAGAAGCTGAAGTTGAACGGTTTTATGAAGACCTACAAGACCTTTTAGAACTAACACCCAAAAAAGATGTCCTTTTCATTATAGGGGACTGGAATGCTAAAGTAGGAAGTCAAGAAACACCTGGAGTAACAGGCAAATTTGGCCTTGGAATGCGGAATGAAGCAGGGCAAAGACTAATAGAGTTTTGCCAAGAAAATGCACTGGTCATAGCAAACACCCTCTTCCAGCAACACAAGAGAAGACTCTACACATGGACATCACCAGATGGTCAACACCGAAATCAGATTGATTATATTCTTTGCAGCCAAAGATGGAGAAGCTCTATACAGTCAACAAAAACAAGACCAGGAGCTGACTGTGGCTCAGATCATGAACTCCTTATTTCCAAATTCAGACTTAAATTGAAGAAAGTAGGGAAAACCGCTAGACCATTCAGGTATGACCTAAATCAAATCCCTTATGATTATACAGTGGAAGTGAGAAATAGATTTAAGGGCCTAGATCTGATAGACAGAGTTCCTGATGAACTATGGAATGAGGTTCGTGACATTGTACAGGAGACAGGGATCAAGACCATCCCCATGGAAAAGAAATGCAAAAAAGCAAAATGGCTGTCTGGAGAAGCCTTACAAATAGCACTGAAAAGAAGAGAGGCGAAAAGCAAAGGAGAAAAGAAAAGATATAAGCATCTGAATGCAGAGTTCCAAAGAATAGCAAGAAGAGATAAGAAAGCCTTCTTCAGCAATCAATGCAAAGAGATAGAGGAAAACAACAGAATGGGAAAGACTAGAGATCTCTTCAAGAGAATTGGAGATACCAAGGGAACATTTCATGCAAAGATGGGCTCGATAAAGGATAGAAATGGTATGGACCTAACAGAAGCAGAAGATATTAAGAAGAGGTGGCAAGAATACACAGAAGAACTGTACAGAAAAGATCTTCACGACCCAGATAATCATGAGGATGTGATCACTAATCTAGAGCCAGACATCTTGGAATGTGAAGTCAAGTGGGCCTTAGAAAGCATCACTAAGAACAAAGCTAGTGGAGGTGATGGAATTCCCGTTGAGCTGTTTCAAATCCTGGAAGATGATGCTGTGAAAGTGCTGCACTCAATATGCCAGCAAATTTGGAAAACTCAGCAGTGGCCACAGGACTGGAAAAGGTCAGTTTTCATTCCAATTCCAAAGAAAGGCAATGCCAAAGAATGCTCAAACTACCGCACAATTGCACTCATCTCACACGCTAGTAAAGTAATGCTCAAAATTCTCCAAGCCAGGCTTCAGCAATATGTGAACCGTGAACTCCCTGATGTTCAAGCTGGTTTTAGAACAGGCAGAGGAACCAGAGATCAAATTGCCAACATCCGCTGGATCATGGAAAAAGCAAGAGAGTTCCAGAAAAACATCTATTTCTGCTTTATTGACTATGCCAAAGCCTTTGACTGTGTGGATCACAATAAACTGTGGAAAATTCTGAAAGAGATGGGAATACCAGACCACCTAACCTGCCTCTTGAGAAATCTGTATGCAGGTCAGGAAGCAACAGTTAGAACTGGACATGGAACAACAGACTGGTTCCAAATAGGAAAAGGAGTACGTCAAGGCTGTATATTGTCTCCCTGCTTATTTAACTTATATGCAGAGTACATCATGAGAAACGCTGGACTGGAAGAAACACAAGCTGGAATCAAGATTGCCGGGAGAAATATCAATAACCTCAGATATGCTGATGACACCACCCTTATGGCAGAAAGTGAGGAGGAGCTAAAAAGCCTCTTGATGAAAGTGAAGGAGGAGAGCGAAAAAGTTGGCTTAAAGCTCAACATTCAGAAAACGAAGATCATGGCATCCGGTCCCATCACTTCATGGGAAATAGATGGGGAAACAGTGGAAACAGTGTCAGACTTTATTTTTTTGGGCTCCAAAATCACTGCAGATGGTGGTTGCAGCCATGAAGTTAAAAGACGCTTACTCCTTGGAAGAAAAGTTATGACCAACCTAGATAGCATATTCAAAAGCAGAGACATTACTTTGCCAACAAAGGTCCATCTAGTCAAGGCTATGGTTTTTCCAGTCGTCATGTATGGATGTGAGAGTTGGACTGTGAAGAAAGCTGAGCGCTGAAGAATTGATGCTTTTGAATTGTGGTGTTGGAGAAGACTCTTGAGAGTCCCTTGGACTGCAAGGAGATCCAACCAGTCCATTCTGAAGGAGATCAGCCCTGGGATTTCTTTGGAAGGAATAATGCTAAAGCTGAAACTCCAGTACTTTGGCTACTTCATGCAAAGGGTTGACTCATTGGAAAAGATTCTGATGCTGGAAGGGATTGGGGGCAGGAGGAGAAGGGGACGACAGAGGATGACATGGCTGGATGGCATCACTGACTCGAGGGACATGAGTCTGAGTGAACTCTGGGAGTTGGTGCTGGACAGGGGGGCCTGGCGTGCTGCGATTCATTGGGTCGCAAAGAGTCGGACACGACTGAACGACTGAACTGAACTGAACTGAACTAATTTCAATACCCAGGCCTTCTTAATTTTTCTGCCTCTTTTGCTAAAAGTAGTTTGAGAGCTCAAATCGTTAGTATTATTAAAACAAACAAATGTTTTTCAAGCAGAATATAGATACCCTAATTTTAAGCTTGGAGCATTCACGAATAACTCCAATTAAATAAGTTAAAAATAAGGATTATAAAAACCATAATAAATGCTCATTGTAAACTTATATAAATATCATATAATCAGATATAAATCATCTTAAATGGAGAAATCCCTATGGAAAGGAATTATGAAACTGTATTTATATGCATAAAGGAAAAGCTTCATAAGAGTTAAAGATGAAATAATATATATGCAAGATAAGGAAACAGTGTCTAGAAAAAATAGATTGTTTATTAATACTGTTTTTTAGACCCTAAAATTGTCCTCCCTTTTCCTAAGAATTCTCTATTTAACATAATCTATAATCAGATTATATGATATTAATATAACATCTCTATGTATTCACTGAATATGCATTTATTGAGCAAAGATAACTAATATTTATTAAGTACTTATTATGGTTTCAGCACTGATCTAAGTATTTTATATTTACTGCCTCATTTAATCCTCACAATGATATGAAGTCCACATTATTTTATTCCCATATACAGAAAAGCACAGAAAGGCACAGAGGTTATGAAACCTGCCCAAGGCCACTCAGCACATGGCAGAAACAGAAATCAAACACAGGAAGTCTGTTTCCTTACTACAAAAGATACACCTCCTAACATTTCCCCACACATTCACAGATGTATCTTTTTGTAGGAAATGCATTTCCAGATCTCAACCTGTAATCCAGTATCCTTCACTACTTCTCAAGTGTCAGGCACTGAACTAGGCCATTAGATGACAATGGTACACGCACCTCTCTTTTAAGGATCTCATACTCTCAAAGGAAATAAAAACCTGGCATCAGACTTCTCACCGATGACCTCTGACCCAAGCCCCCCAAATATCCTGCATTCTCTTGAGATTTCAGTAAAGGCAGGTCCCAGAAACCCAGAAAAAAATATATCCTCTCCCTAAAAAGAAGTTAATGTTGAACTGTTACAGAATTGTTTAAGAGATGCAAAGTCAGTATAAAAGAGCATTAGAGTATTTTACACTATTCCCCTATAACACACCTCCTGAGGTAGAAAAGTAAAAATTGACATGAAGTCTAAAACTGAGCTCTGATTTTATCTGAGAAACCATTTGGCCTGCTTGTCCCAATATGCTGAAAAGGCAGTTCTGCCTGGCCATGTAAAAATAAAGCTTTTCCCCAACTCAGTTCTGTAGGGAGCGGGTAGGACTCCTGCCTTAACTACTGAGATAAGAGAAGCAGAAACAAGAAATGAAACAGCAGGTTAGATGAAATTGGTGCAGGGCCAGAGGCAGAGTCCCTGTCCCTCATTGCTATGGATTTTTTTCCCCTTTAAAAAAGTCAGTGGGAGGGGGGTTCATGTTTGGGAGTTCATGTAAAAAAATAAATAAATACAAAAAAAAAAAAGTCAACGTTCTTTGCAGGGGCTTTAAAACACAAAATGATATTACATAATCATCCCAGCTGGGATAGAGGTTTGATAGTCTTCCTTGCTGTCTCAATTAAGTAGATCATCTGGCAATTTCTTTGCAAAGGTCAAATGAGTAGAACCCTCCAGTTTCCCCATCTCTAAGGCCTGAGATGGAGCTGAACATAAGCATCAGGCATCCTCTGCATATGCCCCACTGTGTCAGAATCTGATAAAATACAACAGGATTAGGGTCCAAAAGAGGGACATGAGAGTGAAACAAAACTGAATCCAGAATGCCAGCCTCTTCCACAAAATATCTCCATCTCACAAAATCAGCACATTTATGCTTCAATACAGTCTCACTGACAAACTGGTAACGACCTCATTTTCTGCTCTCATTTAAGTTAAAATATTTATTGGCCAATTGTACCTGTAGCCTGTCCCTACATATCATTAGCAACCATTTTATATCCTCTGGATCTCTCTGGTCCTTTGCTTTCAGTGAAATATATCTAATACTACATACTTCCTTAGAGTAGTGAGACAATAACATGAAATAGTGTACGTAAAAATGTTAACAACATGGTTGCCTGGATGTGGTTGGTCTATTGCAAAAATGGTTGCAGTTTTTGAGCCCCTTATGTGCCTGTGTCCTTTGTAATATGACTTTGGAGCTTCTTCCCTTAAGAGGTGGCGGCTATTTCCCAGTCTGGGCATCTGGACTGGCCGTGTACTTGCTTCGGCTAACAGAATGTAACAGAAGAGACGGTGCATCTTACAGGCTTTTGCTCTCTTTACCGCCCCCTGGCTTTTGCTGTAAATAAGCCTGGGTGACCCTAGGTCACAGAAACATGAAGAAGAACCAAGGCTGTCTTAAACCACACAAGAGAGAGCCTACAGCCAGTCCCCAGCCTTGAGGGAATCCATCCAACTTCAGCAGAGCCTTTCCCCAGATTACTGGAGATGCATGACTGAAGCCAGCTGAGACCAGGGGAAGCACCCGTAGGCTCCAGAGCAATAGTAAATGCTTGCTGGACTTCCCTGCTTGTCTAGGGGTTGAGACTTCTCGCTTCTGCTGCAGGAGGCTCAGATTCGATTCCTGGTTGTGGAACTAAGATCCTGGATGCTGCGCAGCACAGCCAAAATAAATAAATAAAAAATAAATGGTTGCTGTTTTAAGCCATCAGGTTTGGGGATGATTTATTATGAAGCAGGAGCTTAGCAATATCCTAAGCCTTAACTTGATCCTCAGGGTCAGAAGACATAGGAGTAAAGCCCAGGCTTATGCAACTTCATGATATCCCAGCTTCACACCTGGGATGTTAGTTTAAAAAATGTACTTTTCTAGGACCTATCTCAGTTTTAAACCAGAAATTAGAAGTAAAGGGATATGAGATTTGCATGTTTAACAAGCTCCTCGATGATTCTTAATCATCAATAAGATCAAATGCTCTAAGACAGCCCTTTTCCCTCTTGAAAGTACATAACACACTTTGAATAAACTTTTCTCTGTCTATCTGGAGTCATAGAACTATAACTTCAAATTTATCATCTCTTTCAACTTAGTTATGGAGTAAAACCTTTAAAACTATGCAATAGTTTACAAACACACACCTTTACACACAAAATTTCATGAACCAGACTTTGGCAAGAGTGAGTGACAAGGTTCAAAGGCCCTGTTGTAAAGCTTGGCTGCATATTGGAATCACCCCAGGGAGCCTTAAAAACTGAGCTGAGTCTCAGCCCCAGAAATTCTAATTTCGTTGGTATATGGTATGGACTGGTCACTGGAATTTTTTAAACATCATCAGATAACTCTAATGTGCAGCCAAGTTTGAGAACCACAACTCTCAATTCTACCACACAGCACCATTTCCAGTTAAATAAGAAAAAAAAATGTTAATAAATCAAACAAAACAGGTGTGTGTGTCATGGCCATTAAGATTCCCTGTGATGGTCCAAATTACCTACTCTTCAGGAAGCCTTGTAGCTCAGTTGACATCATTTATCAGCAACCTGGAAGGAATCGTGGGACATGGAAATCTGGCCAGATACTTCTTAAATTGCTAGTACATTAAATTCTCCCATGAGGTTGGATGATTTGGCCATTGACATTCTACACATTTTTTTTTAACAAATATGCACTTATTCTAGGAGTATTTTTCCCAGTACATTAAGTGTGTTGTCAATTACTGTGCCTGGAGCACATATTTGGTGAGGAATCTTAGTTTGAACAAAGAGCAATCCTTCCATAACCTTAGATGGTTTTAGTCTTAGTTGACAATGGCCAACTCTACAAACATCATCATGAGTAGATGCCTTGTTTAAAGTGTCAAAACTATCATTAATGTAGGATGCTAATGTGATATACAGACTCATACCACCCCCTTCCCTTATTACTTGAAATCCAGATTAATATAATTTCTTAAAATAAGCAAGAATGGGAGGAAAAAAAACATGGGACATGGGTTGATGCTTAACATTTTTGTTGATTTGTTGTCTGGTAACTAAGCATTTTTAAAGCTATGATTTTAATTACTCAATCAAGCAAAGCCTGAAACAGCTCTTCTTCTATTGAACTGGTTCTTTCCTGCTGAGTCTTGATTGTGAAATAGGAATTTAAAGAAATCAATGCTCATAATTGCCTTACCTGTGATGATTATGTCAATATAACTACCAACAAATATAAGTATTGAACACTTACTATATTCTAGAGATTGTACTAAGGTCTTTATAAGCATTGGCTTTTTAATTTAATTCTTAAAGTTGCCTTATAAGGTAGAGCTATTATTGTTATCACTATCTGAGTTAAGGGAACTTTATGGAGATTATTTAACTTTTTTGTTCTTTAGCTTCTTTGTACTTTATATAAGAAGAAGCTAAAGAATAACAAAAGCTAAATAATCTCTACAAAGGTCCCTCAGTGAGTAAGTAAATAAATGCAGTGAAGTCAAGACTGGATTTTGGCTGACAGACCCAACCACTAGACTATATTGCTACATGTGGCATGCAATACATTGTGGCATGCAATGTATTGTAATGACACTTACCAGAATCAGTATGTGCAGAGTAAACTTAGAGAAATTTCCAAATCCTGTTTTGTTTCACGGTTGAAAAAATAAAATCTCAGAAAGATAAAGTGATTTGTTCCAGGTCATGCCACAAGTTTCTGGCAGCAATAAAATTAGAATCCATGATTCCTCAGAAAATGTTCTTATACCTCCACATTAAAAAAAAAAAAAGAATCTTAAAATTTGAATTATTATCCATAAAACACAGGTTCCAGGAATGTTCTCATATTCTAACATATCTGCAAAATGATTAGCTCAGTTCCTAGTACACAGTTGGTACTCAAAAATATTAATACTTCCTGTGGCATTTTCACTAAGATGCTTTCTCTCTTTATTAATTATTCAGAAGAATTTAAAAAATACGCTTGACCTATATGCTACACACTCTCTTAAAATTCACTCTTCTTATCTTCTCCTGACTACTCTCCGCCTCTGCAAAGATCACGTTAGTCTTCCTTAAGTCTGTTCCTTCGCCTGATCCTTAATGGTAACGTTTCCAGGTTTCGTCTCCATTCTCATCTCCTCCCTGGCCACTTGTCCTCCCTCTCCCAGGCTGTCCGTCCTCCCTGGCAATCTGTTCCTTGTCTATTGCTTCATCTACTTCCTGTGTGCCCCTGATACTCTTTTAAAAATGTACCTTAAGGTAAGACATCTCTCCTGAGCTACAGTCTCACAGTTTAAACTGCCTACTGTATACCTAGATGTCATCCTCTCTGAGGCTTAGGGATCCATGACTCGGGGTAGAACATTCGAGGGGATGGTGGTGACTGCGGACACTGAAGCTCCACCCTCGTTGTCTGAAATGGGTCACAGCCCTCCCTGCATTTAACAGCAGAGCAGACTAGTTCAAGGCTTCAGAGATGCCCAGTGGGCTAGCCTGCCCCTCTTACAGGTAGAATCCAGAACTTCTTACTTCAGAGGTTTATTTTAGAACCTCTATTTTAGGATGTGAGAGTCTTTTCTTTGTTCATTTTTTCCCCAGCAAACTATATATTTATCTGGATGCAGAAGTGTGTATTTATACATACAGATACACAAACATATACATTTATATGCATAATAAACATTCATACACACATACATATAGATAAATAAACATTATCCCCTTCTCATAGCATGGCTGAAAGGTAGCTGAGTGGGGTGGGAGTAGAGGCCACAACATCAACATATTTATTCATAGCATGAAAATATTCATCCAACTGCCTACGCATTTTCCAAGAATGAAATGTTTATCAAAATGTTCACAGAGTGTGCCATGCTGCTATGAAATCATCCTATCGTGCCCAGAATCATTCCAATTACCAGGTATTCATACACCTCCCACAGATCTTTCTACAGGGGTATGGCATTGAGTGAGGAGTCTCTGTCTGCCTGCCTTCCCAGACGCAGAGCCATCCGGAAGCCGCCTGTTTGGAGCAGCTGTCTAGAGATGGTGGAGAGCAGGCACAAGGCTGTACTTTCCTGGTGGAGATCAGAGTAAACAGCCACCGCTGCCACAGTGCTTTAGTCCACGGGGATGGAAATGTTCATTTCCAGGTGGAATTTAGCACATAGATTTACTTTTATACTTTATGAAGATATTAATTCTGAGTCAGACTTTCATTTTTACTCTGTGAAGGTGCATATTCCTAAATTCAATTTCCTATAAGTATAAAATATATTAACTTGGTTTTACTCCGCATATGGAAAAACATATAAAGGAGAGGGACAATTTTCACTTCTACTTCCCATCTCAATTTATCAAGCCAAACTTCCCACCCTAAAATAGAATTGTCTTAATTTTAGTATTATTTCAAACTCCCCCTGAACATGGATCATTGCCTATACAACTGAGGGCTTAATTAGTACTATTATTTTATAAAATTCAGAAACATGCAGGTATAAATTCTATAATTAAAGATCTCCATGAATTTGCATTTGTTATTTGTATGTAATTAAAACTTATCTCTTTACCAGGTTTTCAATTTCTACATATAAAATTTTAAATTCATTTTAAAAGCTTGAAATCAGTGTAGCATAGTACAAAGAGTAAAAGGCACACAATGCTGGGAATTTTACATTTCTTTTGCATTTAGTTACTGTGTGACCTTGGTCAAGTTACTTACCATCTTTTTTAGCTTTCGATTTCATATCTGTACACTGGGAATAACAATGCCTATGTCTCAGGATTAAACACCTTCTAGAGGTTAGTTCTGAAACTCCAATACTTTGGCCACCACATGCGAAGAGTTAACTCATCGGAAAAGACCCTGATGCTGGGAGGGATTGGGGGCAGGAGGAGAAGGGGATGACAGAGGGTGAGATGGCTGGATGGCATCACCGACACGAGTTCGAGTGAACTCCGGGAGTTGGTGATGGGCAGGGAGGGAGGCCTGGCGTGCTGTGACTCATGGGGTCGCAAGCGTCGGACACGACTGAGCAACTGAACTGAACTGAACTGAGAGGTTAGCTCTGAGTCCCTTACCTCCTCTAGGACATGGGAGGGAAGGTGACATGAATCTTTTTGGTGTGGCTAGACTATGAGGGAAAGAGATGGCTTTCGTGCAGATGAAGCAGGGACTCTGTGAGTAAGAGCAGTAGTCATCGGATTCAGCCTGGGTTCTTCAGGTCCTGGGCTTCCCCAGTAGCTCAGAGGCAACGAATCTGCCTCCAATGCAGGAGGTACAGAAGACTCAGAGTCGATTCCTGAGTCAGGAAGATTCCCCTGGAGGAGGAAACTCACTCCAGTTCTCTTGCCTGGAAAATCCCATGGACAGAGGAGCCTGGCGGGCTATAGTCCATGGGGTCACAAAGAGTTGGACACAACTGAGCATGTTCACATACATACATATTTCAGGTCCTAGCAGTGCTCAGAATCTCTCCTCTGCCAGTCTCTGAAGCTCTCCCACGCACTGACCCCTCTAGCACTGCAGCTGCCCCCTCCTCTCTGATCCCAGTAGATTACTCATTTTCAAGCATGATTTTGGATGAAGGTGAACGGCAGCTTTTTACTTTTTCCAGGTATCCCGCACAGCAGGAGACAAAGATGACACAGATAAAACTAATTTGTAAGAAACTCACCAAAGCAATGGGGTTGTTTTGTTGCAAAGGGGTGTTGTTAATGAGGGCACATTGAAAGCAAACCCTCTCTAGACTGTAGCCAGAAGAGACGAACAGCAGGCTCATCCTCAGCTATTAATTTAACTGTGAATTAATAATTGAAAAGCTGTCCTACAGAGAAGAGGCATCCAATCCCAGCTCTGGGAGTCAACCTCTCACATTTGTCCTTCTTAGACAGGGCTGGAGGATGATTTTCATGGTAGCAAGACTAAAGAAGTATAAGTATATGGCTATGGCTTAGCTAACCTTCCTCCTTGACCACAGGGCACAAAAATGACCAATTCTTCAATGATTCAGAAGGCCCAGAAAAGGAAAAATCTGCAAAGGAAATTCTTCTGAAATAGTGTAAAAAGACATATGTCTCTGTGTACAAAACTGATTAACTGTGACTTAAAATGTCTCTGTAGCACAAGGCTTTTGTTTTGGAAGAAGTGGGCTGTAGAGGAGGTGACAGATGATTCACACATGCTGACAAACTGAGCTGATGACTTGCTATCCTGCAGTAAACCAGAAACGATCAAAAGATGAGGAAGGTGAGGCCACATTACTACACTGCAGGATGGAGGGGCCGAGATCTCAGAGGATTCTTTTTCTCACGGTTGCCACTTGTACGCTCCCTGAGCCCCAAGACCAAGGAGCAGGCAGATTAGAAAAGCGTTTCTCATCCCACTCTATGCAGCATTAATGGCATAAAATCCCATTAGTGCACTCTGGGGGTGCATTTCAAAACAGACAATGGCCTCTGAATCAGTCTGCCATGCATAATCATTTGGCAATAGGGAAATTACACAATCAAAAATTTAGAGAAGCTCCATGAAAGGCAGCTATATGAGGTCATTCTTTTGTGCGGATGAAGGAATCACTTTAAGGCCAGCCAAATAGTATTTACTTCCTAGCTGAATTTTATGATCAAGTCTGGAAAGAGATTCTATATTCCTTTAGAAGAGAAAGTAAGAGGAAGTAGTTTGACAATTATTTTATAAGCAGATAAAAATAATTCTACCTCCCACCACCTTAGATGCTCCTGTGACCAGCCCTTTTAAAGGGAACCCCCCCACATTCCCTTCTGTTACACTCAAGTACAGAAGAATTGTCTTTTGTCCCTGTCTTCCCTCTGTATTTGCTCCTCAGCTGGCTAACCCTGATTTTCCAGTAGTTTGTCAGACTTTATCACACAAATTTCATTCAAATGCATGTCTGATGGTAAAATATCATCATCATGTATCTCATCCTTTATTTTCAGATACATTTACTGTTCCATTTATACAGTTCCTTTCTGTTTTTAATGTGAATTCATATAGTAGATTATCTCAATTCCTATAACTGGGCTGTAACAAATTCTATCAGGGTTCTCTCAAATCCTTCTTTCTCTTTCTATTCCCACTGCCATCACCCAGCTTAAAAATCTTATTATGCCAAGTGAAGGTTATTGCCATCTCTATTCTGGGTTTTGTACCTTCAGTTATTTTTTTCTTCAATTTCCCCGGCTGCTAGAGTAATCTTATAATAACAATTTCTGGTTTAACTCTCTTTTGCTTAAATAGCTTAAATGATTGGCTTAAATAAAATAATTAAATTATTTGTCATATAAAAAAGCCCTTCAGCCTTGCATTTATAGCCCTCCATGTAAAAGGCCCAAATTACCTTTTCTTAAAAACAAAACAAAACAAAACAAAAAAAACCTTTCTTTTATCCATCTTTTCCCACCTGCCTCTGGAAAAGTTCTTTGAAGAGTTCACTAAGCCAGATTTTCCGGAGTAGCCATGTGGACCCACCCATCTGGCTACATATGATTGGAGAAGGGGTAGACAACTTGACCCAACTGGACCAATCAGATTCTCTCTTCAAGGAATTTGGATTTAGGATGCAACAGCTCAGTTGGTTATGTAATCTTACTGGGCTTAGATGGAAACGTGGATGCAGGAGTGCATGGCTGTCATTTTGCAACAGCTATTTGGAGCCTATGGAATGCTAAGAACTGTATGAGAGCACTCTGCAGAAAGAAGCATGTAAATAGAGCCAAAACCCAGAAAACATCAAAATTAAGAGGTCCAGAGTTATTAAAAAGTAGATGCCTCGGTTCTTGAAGCTGTATCTGCTTTTAGTTTTACACAAATATGAGGTTTGGCTGGTCTTCCTGCCCTTGGGTTCCATGAAGTACTCTACTACTTAGAACAGAGCCTCATTAATTTAAGTTTGTTTGAGTGAATTTCTACTTCTTGTAACGAAACAGCCCCTGACTAATAAATATTCCCCAGGGACAACCAGATTAGCCTTCCTGCCAGGCCTGAACCACATCTTGCCATTTCTCACACCATCTGTCAGAAAGGCCCTCAATTTTCATTTTCTCACATTCTTTAGCATTTATTTCAGTGTCATTTCTTTTATCTTTCATGATCCCCCTCGTCTCAAAGATAGAATAACTTGAAGCAATTTTGCAATCTCAAAGTGTCAAGAAAATTTCAGGAAACGACTTGTGATCTATTGGATCTTTGGGCAAATAGTTCAAGAGAGAGAAAATGTAGGACAGTCTTCTGTTTTGTCACAGAAGGAAAAAATCTATGTCTCACTTCTACTTAGGGACAAACCAGTTCAAGGAATTAAAAGACGTTTGAGGCACCGAGTTAAATCTTCCATCTTCAGTGCCCATTTGGCCAGTGCCTTGACCTTACCCCCTGCCTCTCCACCAAGAAACAATCTTTGTCTTATTTTAATGATGCAATCCCATGACCTTGGGTTAGTGGTGGGTGATAGAACCTCCCTGGGTGTACTAAAGGGGCCCCCCGTTCCCTTTCCTCCTGTGTCGTGTAGCCCAAACTGGCCACTTCTGACTACCATCTGACACTGAATTTGCCACTCACAGTCACCGCAAAGTCCCTCTCATTAACATTCGTGGTCCCTGGGCTCCTGCTCATTGGGTATGTAGTGCTTTGGTTCTCTTCCCCAGTGATTCACGCTGACACTCATCTTCCCCCTGTTTTCACAGATTCTGTTTTGTACTATACTGCCGAACATTTCTTTTCCCTTATCTTGTGTGTTAGAGGAGCCTGATGAATTATGGGCTTCAAGCGTTTGGTCCTGACTTTGCCCTGACAACTTTGCAGTTAAAATGTGCACCAGTTTTGAAGAAGCTTGTTGTGATAATTTCTCCTTCATCAGAGGTCTCCATTGATGAAGTCTCATTTGATAGCAAATATTATCTGAATTCTAAGAGTCACTATATTTGGAACTTACTTTAAAAAAATCACTCATACTTTTGTTAATTCAAGTTTTAATTTGTTTCAGTCTCTTCAAGGTAAGTCTTTAATTCCATGGAAATCATATTAAAGATTTCTGATATGATTCCACCACTTGTTCTATTGGGGCACTCTTTCCAGCACTCATGGATCCTGACACTTGCCAATCAGCTGATATGTCATCCCTAAACACTTCTCCTTGACTTCCTGGACTTGGGAACCTGCCTTTCTAGTCACACCTGCTAGTCTCTGTTCTTTATCAGGGCTCCCTTTTATGCTTCCTTCTAATCATCCTGTTCCTGAAATTTCCTATGCTCTGTTATAATCAAATTCTTTTCTTAAAAATAATTGTGTAATACATACATTAGTCACACCTAAGCAGACCTTTCTTCTGTAGTATTCTGGTAGCCAGATTTCTATGACATGACCTTGCTCCCTTCACTGTAGCTGGCCATTCAATCCAAGCTCAACCATTCATGCTTTTTTTTTTTTTTTTGGAGACTTGAACAGAAGTAGACGCATCATGTTTCAATGCCTACAAGAACAATTTAGTGGAGAGCAAACATTTGATAAATTAGTAGAGAGAAAAGGGAACTAGTTGGATCAATGTCTTTGAGTAGACAAGAATCAATGGAATCTAGTCCACAAATGAGAAGTTAGTTTTGGATAAGAGTACCGGAATCATCTATCATAACGGGAGGGAAGAGACATACATAGTTACAGACGCTGGTAGATGACACTGTAGTTGACCATTTTCTACTGACTGTTTCAGCTTCAAGGAAAGTGGGAAATAAGTCATGAGGTGAGGCAAGGGGATGTTGGAGGTTAGAAAAGAAAAAAAAAATCTGAATAGTTGTGCATAGTTGTAGAGGAGGTTGGGAGAGGGAAGTGAATCACACAGATTGATTGCTTACTAGTGACGAGAGCCCACTTGGGAGTCAAGATCATAAATTTGAAGTTAGTGTTGTTGTGTATTTTTCTCCAATTATGTTCAATGGCACAGGTGCAGTTTGAAGCAAAAACAGATTCCAGCATGAAATTTAACTAAGCATGTACAAGAAAGCAAAAAAAAAGAAAGAAAAAAAGAGTTAAGAAAGTGATTTCAATGACTGAAGAACTTAGATGGGTAAAGAAAGGAGCACAGGTACCAAGGGGGTAGGAAAAAATAACAGAATGGTAGGGTCCAAAATCTGGAGATTCACCTAGAGTCAAAGTATTGTACAGATTGGGATACTAGAGGGAATTGAGCTGGAAATTGAGAAAATGATGGGTTGAGAATGGGAGGCAAGAAGATAAGCTTCTAGAGGATCTGCAGCTACTGGAGATGAAAAATAATGTGAGAGTAAGTGACTGAGGTTGGGAAAAAACAAGATACCCACAGAGAAAGAACAAGATATCCGCAGAGAAAGAGTTTTTAAAAACTGAGAGGTGAGGGTACTGGAAGGATCATCTCAGTGCACATAAAAATCATGAAGAATAAAGGTAATCATATTATTAGATGAGCCAAAAGTGCAAAGTAAAGAAAGGAGGGGAGGGCGATTTCCCTGGTTAAGATTTCCAGTGGTTAAGAATCCACCTTTCAATGCAGGGAACGAAGGTTCAGTCCCTGGCCAGGGAATTAGAATCCCACATGCCGTGGGGCAAATAAAGCCACACACTGCAACATTCATCCTGCGTGCCAGAACAAAGGCCAGATGCAGCCAAATAAATAAATACATATTTTTAAAAAGAAAGAAAGGAGGGGGGGAAACTGCTTAGGTCTTGGTAGGTGTAAAGGGTCATAAAGGCTATAACCTAATGTCATGGGGTTCAAAGTTGAGGGAGTTTTAGGGAGAAGGAACAGAGAATGGTCTAAAAGTGGTGATGAGGAACAGCAGCTCAAAATGATTAGACAAGCAGAGCTTATTGTGCTTATTAGTTGCTGGAATATCTGCTCAGCTGCTCAACTGTGTCCAACTCTTTGTGACTCTCTGGAGTTAGCCCCTCATGCTCTTCGGTCTGTGGGAGTTTCCAGGCAAGAATACTGAAGTGGGTTGCCATTTCCTCCTGCAGGGGGTCTTCCTGGCCCAGGGGTCAAACCTCCATCTCTGGCATCTCCTGCATTAGCAGGCAGAGTCTTCACTGAGTCACCTGGGAAGCCATGTAGTAATTGCTGGGCTCAGTATTAAGACATGAATATGTTTTAACTCATTTAATCCTTAACTATTCAATGAAGTAAACACTATTATTACCCTTGTTTTAAAGACCCCGATGCTGGGAAAGATTGAAGGTGAAAAGAGGAGAATGGGGCGACAGAGGATGAGATCGTTGGGTGGCATCACTGACTCAATGGACATGAGTCTGAACAAGTTCCAGGAGATGGTGAAGGACAGGGAAGCCTGGTGTGCTGCAGTCCGTGGGGTTCCAAAGAATCAGACACAACTTTGCAACTGAGCAAGAGCAATAAGGATGAGAAAATCAAGACCTAGAACTGTAACTTGCCCAAGATCACACAGGTACACTGGCTCCAGGGGATGTGCTCTTTTTTCTGAAAAATTTTTCTAAAACCTTTTCATTTATAAATAATTTTAGAATTACAGAGAGGAGGCAGAAATAGCACAGTGAGTTTCCATAGTCCCTTAACTCAGCTTACTCTAATGTTAACATCTTGCATAACCAGAACACTCAAGAACTAGGACATGAACAATACAAAACTATTAACTAAATGATAGACTTTATTAGAATTTAAGCAATGTTTATGCCGAGGTCCTCTTTCTGGTCCAGGATGAATCCGGATCACATTATTGCCTTTAGTTTTGGTATTTCTTTAGTTTCCTCTAATCTGTGAGGGATCCTCATTATTCCCTTTTCTTTCATAAACTTGACGCTTTTGAAGAGTCCTGGTCAGTCATTTCATAGAAAGTTTCTTAATTTTGGTCTGTCTAGTGTTTTCTCACAGTTAAATTCATGTTGTGGCTTTGGGCACAAATGTCACAGAAGTGAGGGTGTGCCCTTCTCAGTACCTCATTTCAGGGGGTACAAAGGTATGCCTGTGATATGATATGCCTGGTGATGTTACTCTTGAGCACTTGGCTAAAGTGGTGTTTGTTAGACTTCCATACCATAAAACTGTTGCTTTCTGACCTTCACACAGATTTCTCAAGAGGCAGGTCAGGTGGTCTGGTATCCCCATTTCTTTCAGAATTTTCCACAGTTTATTGTGATCCACACAGTCAAAGGCTTTGGCATAGTCAATAAAGCAGAAATAGATGTTTTTCCAGAACTCTCTTGCTTTTTCCATGATCCAGCAGAAGTTGACAATTTGATCTCTGGTTCCTCTGCCCTTTCTAAACCAGCTTCAACATCTGGAAGCTCACAGTTCACATATTGCTGAAGCCTGGCTTGGAGAATTTTGAGCATTATTTTACTAGCGTGTGAGACGAGTGCAATTGTACGATAGTTTGAACATTCTTTGACATTGGCTTTCTTTGGGATTGGAATGAAAACTGACCTTTTTCAGTCCTGTGATCACTGCTGAGTTTTCTAAATTTATTGGATACTGTGTGCAGCACTTTCACAGCATCATCTTTCAGGATTTGAAACAGCTCAACTGGAACTTCATCACCTCCACTAGCTTTATTCCTTGTGATGCTTCCTAAAGCCCACTTCTTAGTCCAGGATGTCTGGCTCTAGGTGAGTGATCACGCCACCATGATTATCTGGGTCATGAAGATCTTTTTTGTACAGTTCTTCTGTGTATTCTTGCCACCTCTCCTTAATATCTTCTGGTTCTGTTAGGTCCACACCATTTCTGTCCTTTATTGAGCCCATCTTTGCATGAAATCTTCCCTTGGTATCTCTAATTTTCTTGAAGAGATCTCTAGTCTTTCCCATTCTATTGTTTTCCTCTATTTCATTGCATTGATCACTGAGGAAGGCTTTCTTATCTCTCCTTGATATTCTTTGGAACTCTGCATTCAGATGCTTATATCTTTCCTTTTCTCCTTTGCTTTTTGCTTCTCTTCTTTCACATGCTATTTGTAAGGCTTCCTCAGACAGCCATTTTGCTTTTTTGCATTTCTTTTTCTTGGGGATGGTCTTGATCCCTATCTCCTGTACGATGTCACGAACCTCTGTCCATGGTTCATCAGGCACTCTATAAAATCTAGTACCTTAAATCTATTTCTCACTTCTGCTGTATAATCATTAGGGATTTGATTTAGGTCATGCCTGAATAGTCTAGTGATTTTCCCTACTTTCTTCAATTTAAGTCTGAATTTGGCAATAAGGAGTTCATGATCTGAGCCACAGTCAGCTCCTNCCTCAGACAGCCATTTTGCTTTTTTGCATTTCTTTTTCTTGGGGATGGTCTTGATCCCTATCTCCTGTACGATGTCACGAACCTCTGTCCATGGTTCATCAGGCACTCTATAAAATCTAGTACCTTAAATCTATTTCTCACTTCTGCTGTATAATCATTAGGGATTTGATTTAGGTCATGCCTGAATAGTCTAGTGATTTTCCCTACTTTCTTCAATTTAAGTCTGAATTTGGCAAGAAGTTCATGACCTACCTCTTGAGAAATCTGTATGCAAGTCAGGAAGCAACAGTTAGAACTGGACATGGAACAATAGACTGGTTCCAAATAGGAAAAGGAGTACGTCAAGGCTGTATATTGTCACTCTGCTTATTTAACTTATATGCACAGTACATCATGAGAAATGCTGGGCTGGATGAAGCAAAAGCTGGAATCAAGATTTCTGGGAACAATATAAATAACCTCAGATATGCAGATGACACCACCCTTATAGCAGAAAGAGAAGAAGAACTGTCAAGGCTGTATATTGTCACTCTGCTTATTTAACTTATATGCACAGTACATCATGAGAAATGCTGGGCTGGATGAAGCAAAAGCTGGAATCAAGATTTCTGGGAACAATATAAATAACCTCAGATATGCAGATGACACCACCCTTATAGCAGAAAGAGAAGAAGAACTAAAAAGCCTCTTGATGAAAGTGAAAGTGGAGAGTGGAAAAGTTGGCGTAAAGCTCAACATTCAGAAAACTAAGATCATGGCATCTGGTCCCATCACTTCATGGCAAATGCATGGGGAAACAGTGGAAACAGTGACAGACTTTATTTTTTTGGACTCCAAAATCATTGCAGATGGTGACTGCAGCCATGAAATTAAAAGACGTTTACTCCTTGGAAGAAAAGCTATGATCAATCTAGATAGCATATTAAAAAGCAGAGACATTACTTTGTCAGCAAAGGTCCATCTAGTCAAGGCTATGATTTTTTCAGTAGTCATGTATGGATGTGAGAGTTGGACTATAGAGAAAGCTGAGCACCAAAGAATTGATGCTTTTGAACTGTGGTGTTGGAGAAGACTCTTGAGAGTCCCTCAGAGTGCAAGGAGATCCAACCAGTGCATCCTAAAGAAAATCAGTCCTGAATATTCATTGGAAGGACTGATGACTAAGCTGAAACTCCAATATTTTGGCCACCTGATGAGAAGAGCTGACTCATTTGAAAAGACCCTGATGCTGGGAAAGATTGAAGGTTGGAGGAGAAGGGGACAACAGAGAATGAGATGGTTGGATGGCATCACCGACTTAATGTACATGAGTCTGAGTGAACTCCGGGAGTTGGTGATGGGCAGGGAGGCCTGGTGCTACAATGCAGGGTGTCGCAAAGATTCGGATACAACTGAGCAACTGAACTGAACTGAAGCATTAAACTACTGTGTTTTTTTTTTCTTTTGTAATTGATTGATACCTTCGGAAATATACTTCAAGGCTATGTAAATATGTTTTTTCCTCTCAATAAAGAGTCTACTCGTAACTACCATTCTATATTTCCCCTAATCAAGGTAATTTTATTGGGGAATTAGGAATGTATTAATAGAAAAGAGGGCATTTTATTTTAATCAGAAGCTAGATTTTCATAGCAGAAATAAGTCAAGACCACGATGAGATACCACTTCACACCAGTCAGAATGGCTGCGATCCAAAAGTCTGCAAGCAATAAATGCTGGAGAGGGTGTGGAGAAAAGGGAACCCTCTTACACTGTTGGTGGGAATGCAAACTAGCACAGCCACTATGGAGAACAGTGTGGAGATTCCTTAAGAAATTGCAAATAGAACTGCCTTATGACCCAGCAATCCCACTGCTGGGCATACACACCGAGGAAACCAGAATAGAAAGAGACACATGTACCCCAATGTTCATTGCAGCACTGTTTATAATAGCCAGGACATGGAAACAACCTAGATGTCCATCAGCGGATGAATGGATAAGAAAGCTGTGGTACATATACACAATGGAGTATTACTCAGCCATTAAAAAGAATACATTTGAATCAGTTCTAATAAGATGGATGAAACTGGAACCAATTATACAGAGTGAAGTAAGCCAGAAAGAAAAACACCAATACAGTATACTAACACATATATATGGAATTTAGAAAGATGGTAATGAGGACCCTGTATGCAAGACAGCAAAAGAGATACAGATGTGTAGAGCGGACATATGGACTCTGAGGGAGAAGGAGAGGGAGAGGGAGAGGGTGGGATGTTTTGGGAGAATAGCATTGAAATATGTATACTATCATGTAAGAAATGAATTGCCAGTCTATGTTCAATGCAGGATGCAGGATGCTTGGGGCTGGTGTATGGGGATGATCTGGAGGGATGATGTGGGGTGGGAGGTGGGAGGGGGGTTCATGTTTGGGAGTTCGTGTAAAAAAATAAATAAATACAAAAAAAAAAAAAAAAAGAGTGTTCCCGGCTGAAGGCGTAGAATCAGCAAATGTCTCAGAAGTCTGAACGTACATGTTGCAGTCAGTGAGACTAGTGTGTAGGCTGTATGTGGTAAAGCTAGAAATGAGACTTAAAAGATACCAGAGCACAGATCATCCATGCCTTGAATTCTCTGCTAAAGAATTTGGACCGTTTTCCCAGTACTTCATCTTCTTCAGTTTCCAACAAACTGCAATTTTGGTGGTTAGGAGGGTGAGGGGGAGAAGTCATACTTTTTAGAGTCTGTATCTTTATCTGTAAAAGGACCTCAGACAATCTCTAAGGCACCTCTCACTCATGAAGTTTTATGATTCCATGAATTGGTAACACTGTTGATTCTTTCCGTGGGCTTCCCTGGTATGGTGCTCAGCAGTAAAGAATCCACCTGCAATGTGAGAGACCTGGGTTTGATCCTTGGGTGGGAAGATTCCCTGGAGGAGGACATGGCAACCCACTCCAGTATTCTGGCCTGGAGAATCCCATGGACCGAGGAGCCTGGCAGCTACAGTCCACGAGGTCGCAGAGTCAGACACTATTGAGTGACTTTCACTTTCACTTTCTGATTCTTTCCATGCCATTGTACACCTAGCTTAGTGGCTTTCAAAAAAAAAAAAAAAATCTATCTATCCCGTGAGGCCACTTTCTCTTTTCCTCTCCTGAAATCTTACTCATAATCTGTGTTGTTTCAAGAGGATGCAAGAACTTATTAGCCAGGCTCTCCCTCCCTACCCCGCACCATTGCCTCCAATCAAAAAAGGAAAAGAAAGGAAAGGGTTGATCAGGGAGAATGATGGATTCAAGTTTGGACATAGTTATATTGATGAGACAATAGGATTTTTAAAAATCAGATAGAAAATATAGGGGTAGCTGTGAGGATCCTCTTGCCTTACTGTACAGTCTTCCATGGGTCGGTGGCAATACAATTAGAGACCAGGAACTGTTCCTTCTCCTGGAATCTTGAATTTAAACAATTCTGAGATGGCAGTGGGGGCTTCCCTGTGACTCAGAGGGAAAAGAGTCTGCCTGCAATACAGGAGACTGGGTTCGATACCTGGGTCAGGAAGATTCCCTGGAGAAAAGAATGGCTTATCCCCTCCAGTACTCTTGCCTGGAGAATTCCATCAGGCTACAGTCCATGGGGTCACAAAGAGTCAGGTATGACTGCACACACACACACACACACACACACACACACGATAGTGATAGACGGAAAAGAGGAGAAAATGACAAAGGATAATTGAAAAAGCAGGGCAGGATGTCAATAAATTGTCAGGAAACATAAAAAGCACTGGTTCTGCCATGAATTTAGAGACCCACCAGAAAGACCACCTTGATTCTTCCCTTAGGCATTGGGGAAGATAAAGAAAGAGGTACTCAGATCAGCAGTTAATAGGGTTTCCTAAATCCACTCAGTTCTATTAGCAAATGTGGCTTTGTAGCCAGGCTATATTGATAAAAATAATTTTACATTGCCTCCTTTTTATTACTGAATGCTGTTATGCTTTATAAGAGAGCCCCAGACTGATCTTAAAATTCCAGATCAATGAGAGACAAACTAAGATGGATTGTCACTAGGTTCTTGATGATCTCTGTGAGCTTTTTCTGTAATGACTTTCTGTGTACTGGGTGGTGCCTTTGATGGCTCCCTGGTGTACACATATACAGCAATTTTGAAACCTTGCCAATTTGCTGGACTTGTTACTTTAAATCACTTGTTTTTTAAAAAAACTAGCTGATAGTCTGTGTGAGTATAACCATTCTAATTTGTTTGAGTATATTATCACAAATAACATCACAGTTTTTGCTTTCTGGGTTATCAGTATCAGGGATATTTTGTTTTACATCTGCATTACTCCAGGAAAGATTTAAGATGGCTTCAAGTATACATGCCATATATCAAGATAACGTAAATTAGAAACAAATGAGAAAGAGAAGAGTTAAACACTGGGTCAGGACATAAATTAGAATCAGAAATGAAACTAATGCAAAACCAGATTTCCATTCTAAGCTTTCTAGCATCTATTTATATAAATTCTAAGACTATAAGAGCTTAGGAAACAAGTTTGTTTCAGTGAAGGATAGGCTTATTTCTTAGACTCTGAAACCATTTCTCTTGAGGATTTTTATGAAAACATGCCACATTATCAGGAACAAGTTCTTCAACAACGTTCCTATGTTTGAGGCAATGTATATTGTAGGGTTACTTCTTTAAAAAAAAAAAAAATCCCTCAAAAAAAGAAAATATTCTTGGTATCAAACTGGATACATTTTGAAAAAGCTATTCTAGAAGTCTTGGAAAGGGGTTGGTAATACAAAATCCATTAAGTTAGCAGTTCTGCTGGCTTAATTTAATCCAGAGAAGGAGTTTTACAATATCTGGAGAAATGGATGTACTGCAAACCATCAGGCTTTACCTGTTCTCCCAGCTAAGCTCATGAGGGCTATTGGGCAGCTATCATGCTATGGTCAGGGACATGGTTAGTTGGAGGGACCAGAGACCCACATCATTAGCACAAGAAAAGGATATAGGGATACAGAGAGGGCTCCCACAATTTAAAAATGAGAAGTAAAGGACAGCTGGGTTTTATGGGAAATGTATCCAGAAACTGCAAAGAAACAAAGGGTGCTGATTGACCTGTTTCGTTCTCTGAGCTTACCCTGTCATCTCCACCATGTTGTATCTGCTGTTTTTTTCTCACTAGAGAGGTTTTGCCACCATAGCCCAAAGCAGCTGCTCTAGCCCTCAGAATTAATAATTCAGCATCCACGAATGATAAACATTGTTCACTTGAATTGCCCAAACCCAAATTCCCAAGAAAGGAACCTGACTCAGCCCTTCTTTTTGACCACCATAGGCAGCTGTCGAATGTTAGAGAAATGACCTTTAATTGAGTGTTTCTTGGTCCAAAAAGTGTGTGTAGAGGTGTGGGACATTTGCTACAGATCTTAGGTGTGACACTTCCAGGATAAGAGTTGTGAGTGAGGACAAGACCATCACTCAATGTGGCGTGCCCCCTGGCTAGCCACATTTCTTAAGAAAACCACCTACTGCACGGTCATGCAGGATGGGATATTTTCTAGACAAGGCAAGCTGGTCCAAATCAATTCAGAGAAATCTGTTGGGGGGAGGAAGATAGAGAGAATCATCCGCTGGATCCTTTATTGTTTCTCCTTAATCAAAATTGGCCCCATAAAGCAGTAGCTACCGCGCATTCCGTTTATGTCACTCAGGAGCTCCCATGCTCTGCAGCTTCATTTTAGTCCAAAAGCAGTGGGAGGAACCACATTCCTAATTGACACACGTTTTTATCATAAGTCCATCCTTAGCCCATTTATCCCAACTAGATGCCCTATTCATTGTCTAGTTATGTAAAGAGAAAGTGCCTAATAACCAAAGGGAATCTGTGTACTGTATTCACACGTCACCCTTTTTGCTCTCCTTTCCCTCTGTATTACCTGGGTTCGATCCCTGGGTTGGGAAGATAGCCTGGAGAAGGGACAGGTTACCCACTCCAGTATTCTGGCCTGGAGAATTCCATGGACCCTGTAGTCCATGGGGTCACAAAAAGGAAGACACGACTGAGCAACTTTCCCTTTCCCTTTCCCTTTCCCTCTGTATTAACTGGGTGTGCAAAACAGAGGTGGGGGAGGGGACAAGGGGCACAGATCACTGCTCCTTTCTCATCCCTCTTCCTTGATCAAACTCAAATCCAAGACAAGTTACTTGCTTAACTGTACATTTTCTAGCATTTAGCATTAACCTTTCTAGCTATTAACATATTTTAAGACAGATAGGTCTGTTCAGATAATCAGTGATCTCTGAAGAGTATACGTACAAGATGATTCAACAAAATGCAAAAAGAAAATATTAGACTTTCTATTTATTTTTATTTCACCCTTTAAAAAGATTTATTATTTTTGTGTGTTTTAAATCACATACAAAACATTAGTATAGAAACGCAACTACATACTTTATAAAAAGTACATATTTGAGGGTATATGCTCAAAATTATTTTTTCTGGATTGAGTACATGAACTAAAATTTGGAGCCCACTGGTGTCAAATTCTCAATGAATGGACATTACAATATGGTTTTTATATCTAGATAAAGATGAATAGTTCCCATCTGGGGCCTGTGGCCAAATCTGACTCTAATGTCCTCACAAGGACTTGGACTCATAGCACATTACATTATTTGGCACATTAGGCTTTCAAACAGCTCACCATTTATTTAAATGTTTATTTGGTATGAAACACTGTTTATTTTGTATGAAACACAGATTGGGCTATGGTCATTTGTTTATGTGTTTAATTTTGAATTAGAAAGTTTGAAACAACTAGTCCATGGTTAACACAGAGAGAGGACCAGCCTCTGAGTATCAGCTTTCCTCAATTTACAGGGTTCCTTGGGATCCTTGTTAGAACAGTGAAGTTTTGAACAGGGAACCAGAAAGTTAGGCATCTGTTTTTTTGTGTGTGTGTGTGACCACTCCGTTAGCTAATCTGTGCCTTGTGTCCTACAATCAAACTTATAGTCCCTCCACATGTATTACAGTTCTTAATATATAGTCAATGATTGTTTAACCGGGTGGGGCTGAGATCTAAGAGGACTCAAGAATCACTATTTCAGGGCTCAACGAGGGAACAAAGACAGAAGGCTATGGGTGTGGGAAGAGTGGCCAGGCCCTAATGCTTAGGTGAGCACTCTCCATTTTATTCTTACAAAAATCCTGTACAATTGGTGTCATTGTCATTAAACAAGTTGCTCCTTTCTTAAGAGCCTCAGGTTTCTCACTGAGATAATGTTACCTTGCAAGTAAGTGGTAGTGTTAAGATTTGAACCCCTGAGTCTCTGCTGTGGCATCTTTCCTCTCAGTAATTTAGATCTGCTCCAGAAACCTCACGTTGACACCCAAGATCATACTAATAAATATAAATACTACAAACTTAATACTTAGGAGACATTTGGAAGCAGCACAGACTGTGAAAGATTAGAGTGAAGGATGGAATTAAAAGTACAAGTTTGAACATACTAAATATCACCCAGCATCACTGTTTGTGGCTAGCCTTTTCTGAATTTGCTACTTGTGCCAGTTAGGCGAGAACAGGCAATTTTTCTTCATATCTTTTTTTTTTTTTTGTAATTCTTGATATCCTGTTTATCTTGTCAGGCCATAGTGAATCTTCCTTGTCTTAATTTCTGTGTGATTCTATCTGAGTTGATGTGTCTTCTCCTCTGGAGTTCATACTCTAAAATCACCTACAGCACTTTCCTCTTTGCTGATCTTTCTCCCACTGAATCTCTACAGCCCCCAAATAGGTGGTGCTAGTGGTAAAGAATCCAACTGCCAATGCAGGAGATATAAGAGACACGAATTTGATCCCTGGGTTGGGAAGATTCCCCTGGAGAAGGAAATGGCAACCTACTTCAGCATTCTTGCCTGGAAAATTCCATGGACAGAGGAGCCTAGTGGGCTATAGTCCCTGAGGTCACCAAGAGTCGGAGACAGATGAGTGACTGAGCACACACCCACACACACAGCCCTCAAGTTAGGAAAGTAGTCTGATGAGTACCTAGAAAGAATATTGCTGGGCCCATAAATCTGTGGTTTACTTTTGAATATTCAAAATACATTGCTTTCTCCCAAGTAGTAAATACAGAGACCTTGATGCTACAATCATAAAGATGTCTATATACATCTGGTGGCTTTGTGCTGTGTCTGTGTGGCTAAGATGGAACTGTACTGCCAAGAATTCTTTGTTTCCAGGTTAGGGCTGGCCACAAGAGACTCTGTATGAGATCTGGAAGGCAGGAGAAGCACAGCGAACCTTCTTCCTTGAAGGGAGGCGCAGGTCAGGTGTGGTTACAGCTCATGCAGGTTGCTGCTGATTCACTGGCTCATGCATGTGGTTCTCATGCCTGCGTAGCAAAGACCGTATGCCTTGCATGAATGATTTCTTAGTCCTTAAAAAATAATAGAGGCCACCTTTACAGTAGTCTAGGGCTTCAAATAGTGTCCTATTGGAAGGAATGATGCTAAAGCTGAAACTCCAGTACTTTGGCCACCTCATGAGAAGAGCTAACTCACTGGAAAAGACTTTGATGCTGGGAGGGATTGGGGGCAGGAGAAGAAAGGGACGACAGAGGATGAGATGGCTGGATGGCATCACTGACCCTATGGATGTGAGTCTGAGTGAACTCCGGGAGTTGGTGACGGACAGGGAGGCCTGGCGTGCTGCAATTCATGGGGTTGCAAAGAGTCGGACACAACAGAGTGACTGTACTGAACTGAACTGATTGCCCATTTCATTCAATAATTTTCAATTCAACAGCAATCATTGAATACTTACAATGCTTCTAGATCTATGAATTTCTATGAGGGATTCAAAAGAAATATAAGACACAATTCCTAATCTCAAGAAATTTATAATCTAATAGTTTTCTTTTTATGCTTAATATGAATTTTTTATTTTTCATCAATTGTAAGTTTCTAGAAAACTTGAGTTTAGTACAAAGCTATTTTTTTTCCTCTGAGCCAATAGAAAATATTAGCAATATAATGCTTCATAATCCTTGAGTCCTTTATTGTGTGCATATATATATATATAAGTCTTCTATGTAACTTCACTATAATCATCAAATCAAAAATTAACATTGATACTTTGCTCCTATCCTATCTTCAGATCCCATTCAAGTTTCACCAACTATCCTAACAATGGTTTTTATAACAAAAAGAGGACATGAGTTGCATTTAGTGGTTATGTCTCTTCAAGTTTTCCTCAATCTGGAATAGTTCCTCAGTTTTCCCTGATTCATAAACTTGATAATTTTGAAGACTGCAGGCCAATTATTTTGTAGATCATCCCTCAGTTTGAGCTTGTCTACATCTCATGATTATGCTCCTCGCAGATGTGATGCTGTGCTCCTTCACTGCATCCTAGCAGGAACCCGTGATTACTGATGATGTCCTCATTAGAGTTTCAACTTATGCATTAATTTATGTATGTCAGTGTGATTCACCTATTTTATTCAATGACTTGTAATCTGTGGCTTTCGCAGTTTCATGTTCAAATCATCCCAGATTATTCCAGTGACAGTTCATTCAAGCCGCTATTCTTTTCCTATGCTTCTCTTATTCTCAGAGCTTTGTTGTGGCTCTGCTAGACCTTGGTTGCTACATGGGTTCCTCTCTGGTTGCAGAGATCAGGGGCCACTGCTCATGGGCTTCTCACTGCGGCGGCTTCACTTGTTGCGGAGCGTGGGCACTAGGCGCTGCAGGCTTCCGTAGTTGCAGCTCCTGGGCACTAGAGCACAGGCTCAGTAGTTGTGGCACATGGACCTAATTGCTCCAAGGCATGTGGGAGCTTCCTGGACTGGAGAGCGAACCCGTGTCTCTTGTGCTGGAAGACAGGTCCTTTAACACTGAGTCACGAGAAAAGCCCTTGCGTGGCGTTAAAAAAAAAAAAACAAACAACTTTTTGACACAGTGTAAAGCTCCAGGTTTATTTTATACTTTTTCTGCTCTGACCCAGGATTCAGCCAAGAGCCTTGGTTCCTTTAATTGAAGATGGATATTTAGAAAGCAGGTTCCAAGAACTGAGCTCATTACTTTGGGGTGTTACTGCTTTTATGGAGCAGTGCTAGGATTATGTCTGTGTGCACACAGATGCATGGTGTACATTTAAATCTACGGTTATCTGCGCTCACCTATCTGGTATCATCTATCATCTCTATTTATATTTGCCTCTATAAAAAAAAGTAAGTTCACACCAGTACCTCTGACTCCACCTTATCATGATAGAGTTCATTCTATTTTCAGTATCCCCCCTTTCTTCTATGACAATGAGAATCATAGCTTCCATCATCCTTAATAACTTTATTTTTTTGGTCCATTTCCCTCAGTGTTACTACTTTCCCACAGCCAAGGCCACACCATGACACTAAGCTTCAGGGCCTCTCACACCCATGCCAGGTCACCTATGAAAGCTGGGATTCTAGCACCTTCCTGATGGGAAGGGAAAGTCAGGTCATAATCAGCACAATTTTCCATGTAAGCATTTTTGGTAAATTGCCTGAAAATATCTCAGAAGAAAACAACCTGATTGTGGACTGCCTCTATTATTTGTTGGGACTTTCTTCTCATTCTGAGTAAACATTTACTTTTAGTAGCTAGTTTTTTAAGCAATATTTTTTTTTGTCTTGAGATACGGTCCTCTAAACTGAATACTACTGGCCACCTCAAATTCTAAATATTTACTTTCAGCAGCTTCTTTGGTAAAAATTTATTATTCTTTTTTTTAGCTAGCTTCTCTAAACTGAATGAAGTTTAGGCACCCCAAATTCTGGACTTGCCTGTCAATACTATGTATTTCTGGTGCATTTTCTTATTCAGAGCCGGGCTCATAGTTAACCTTTGAGGGGAACATTGGGACTGTCAAATAAAAACACTGAACCTCTGCCAACTTAGGTCATTTGCTCAAAATCACATAGCTTGGAATTTGAAGCCAGCTTTCTGACGTCAAGCCCACTGCTCTTTCTAATATATCATACTCCCTCATGGATTACAGCCTTGATGTAATGACGGCTTGGGGTTGAAGAGCTAATCCTTCAGGGAGCACAGAGTTTTTCTCGCTTGTTGAAATGTGAGTAGGGAAAATGTCTTTGCTTTTTCTCCACGAGGCAGGAAGTGCCTGCAAAGTGTACAGATTAGTATAGACCCTAGGGAGGACTTGACAGACTATAGCCCATAAGCCAAATCCAGACTGCTAACTGCTTTTCTTCCCCTGCCTGTGTGTGTACAGCCTGAGAGGTAAGCTAAGAATGGGTTTTACATCTTTTAGTTGTTGAAGAAACTTTAAGAATAATATTTTATGGCAAGCAGAAATTCACATTCCAGTGCTCATAAATAAAGTTTTATTAGAACGCAGATATGCTCATTCATTTATATATTATTTCATGCAGTAATAGGGTAGAGTAGTTGCAACAGAGACTATATGGCCACAAAATCTATAAGATATCTACTATCTGACCCAGGCTGGGAAAATTTGCTGACTCCTGGACTAGAGTCACACATTGATCTGCATTTAGACTTGGTGCCACCTTTTACTAGGTGCATGACTGTGCATAGAACGCAGATATGCTCATTCATTTATATATTATTTCATGCAGTAATAGAGTAGAGTAGTTGCAACAGAGACTATATGGCCACAAAATCTATAAGATATCTACTATCTGACCCAGGCTGGGAAAATTTGCTGACTCCTGGACTAGAGTCACACATTGATCTGCATTTAGACTTGGTGCCACCTTTTACTAGGTGCATGACTGTGCTCATTTTATCTAAGTTCCCGTGTCTTATTTTCCTCAGACAGAAAGTGGGAATAACAATGATGTCCACTTCAGTGGGTTATTATAAGAGTCAAATGTAGCGTAAGAAGCCCTCTGTAAATGTTTTTTTGTTGTTTGGTCCCTCACCTGTGGCCACCTGTTTTGGGACTCTATGGACTATAGCCCCGGGGAAGGCAACGGCACCCCACCCCAGTACTCTTGCCTGGAAATCCAATGGACCGAGTAGCCTGGTGGGCTGCAGTCCATGGGGTCGCTAACAGTCGGACAGACTGAGCGACTTCACTTTCACTTTTCTCTTTCATGCATTGAAGGAAATGGCAACCCACTCCAGTATTCTTGCCTGGAGAATCCCAGGGATGGGGGAGCCTGGTGGGCTGCCGTCTATGGGGTCACACAGAGTCGGACACGACTGAAGTGACTTAGCAGCAGCAGCAGCAGGACTATAGCCCACAAGGCTCCTCTGTCCATGGGGATTCTCCAGGCAAGAATACTGGAGTGGGTCGCTGTTTCCAGGGGATCTTCCCAACCCAGGGATCAAACCCACATCTCCTGCATTGGCAGGCAGATTCTTTACCACTGATCCACCAGGGAAGAGACCTGTAAATGTTAGTGTTACAAATATATGGAGAGATGAAAAAAATTACATCTCCTTATTTGTCTAAGATAAATTAAATGATGGCCCAGCTCTCACAGATCAAGACTGACAGGTAAATTTACCTTCATCATTTTTTAGAGGGGATCCTTTCCACCTCCACTGGGATCATAGAAGAATCCCAGGGGCTCAAGAGTATCCCTAAAGAGGTCACTTGTAGGTAATCCTTGTTGTTTCTTTGATCCAGCCCACCTGGCCTGGCCCCAGGCAGGGAGCTCTGGTGGTCAGTCCTCATCTATCACTAGTACAAGAGACCATGGAACCTTCCCCACAGCTCCCATACCTAGGGCCCCAGGAATGACAACACACTTCCCTCCCAAGCTTTGGCCACCTCTGGGCACTGTGCAGAAGCAGAGTTCTGATCCATTGTGACACCCTTTAGGGAGCCATTTTTGCCAGGCTCCTGAATCCAACTCTGTCCTCAGATCACCTATTCCCTTCTCTTTGTGGAGAAAGGAGCCTCTGCATGGAGCCTCCTTCTTGAAAGCTCAGTTTTCCATTGCTGTAAGCCCCGATATACCAGAAATTTCCTGTTCAGATGCTTCACAGTGCCATGCAGATGAAAAAGCTGAGTGGGAGACAATAGGGAGAGGAAATACTGTGGCAAACTTGCCTCTGCTCCTCGGTTCCCACCCATTATCACAATTTAGGGCCAGCATCTCCAGATGTTCTGTTTGTTCAAGGGAAGCTGTGAATCTGGGTAGTTATGTGAAAATTCCCAAAAACTCTCTGCAGGCTGAATCTTGCCGAAAGGTAACCAGATAACCCTAGCTTCTCTAAATGTAAATAAATATAAGGCTGCTAACTCCTCTAAAAGTGGAAAGACCCCAGACCTAGCTGCCTTCTTGGCAGGGAAAAATACCTCTCCTGCTCTCAACCTGAAACCATGGAAATATTGATAAGCTGGAATTAAATTCTCAATTAACGTTATTTTGGCATATTGCTATTAGTTATTATTTTACTAACTTTTATGTAAAAACAGTTCATGCCTGGCACAGTTAGCTCTCAATAAATATTTATTATTACTATTTTGTTAATGGTATTACTCCCATTTTAGAATATTTTAGAAGGAGTGGAATGCCAGTGGGGCACCAGGAATGTGTGTGTGTGTGTGTCTGGGGGCTGACCTATGACAAGGGCACCAGGAATGTGTGTGTGTGTGTGTGTCTGGGGGCTGACCTATGACAAACACATCCACAGGGCTCCAATTCCAGCAGGAGGAGCCCCAGGTTGACAGGTGCCGTTACCGCCACCTGCCGTCCAGTTCGCAGAACTATCACGGTTCACAGCCGCGCCCGCAGGGCTGGGATGCTCCCTGGGCTGGCCCTTTGAGGCTGCAAATCCATCTTCCCCTGCAACAACCCCCCCACCACACACACACACACACACTGTAGGTTGTCTCCGTCTGCTTGACGAACACACACACACACACTCTGTAGGTTTCTCCGTCTCTGCCTGGCACACACGCACACACACACACACACCACACACACACTGTAGGTTTCTCCGTCTCTGCCTGACGCACACACACACACTCGGTTTTTCCATCTCTGCCTGGCGCACACACACACACACACACACACCTGTCTGGCCCTACGGTGGCCAAACATAGCACTCCTCTTTTTGAATTTCTCCTGACCTGGCGACACGGGCGACCGGTCCAGCTACCAGGAGAGGGAGAGTAGGAGAAGCGCCTGTGGGCGCCGGGACCCCGGGGACCCAGACGGAGAGGAGCGAACAGCAGCGCCGGGGAGACGCACGGCTGCGGCGGGACCCGGCGGACTCGCCCAGCTCTGCCTCTTTTCCTTCCCTTATCAGAGGCAGCATGACTCCCTCTTTTGTTTCTGGAAAAGAGGTATCTGTACTGGCCCGAGGCGGAATTCACCCCGCCCGCACTCATTAGGAATCGCTTGCTTATTCGCTGGGCCCAGCCGTGCTCGCCCGAGACGCGGGCAGAATTCCTACACGGGCTGACAGCCGCAGTGATGGGTGACACCGAACCGGCGACCCTCCGAGCCCGCCTCCCAGGCAATCCCGGGCGTGCCTGGCGGTGGAACTCGCCGGTCGGCGCTCACCCCTGCCCCCTGGTGGCTGGTCTGAGCATCGCAGCAGCGCCCACCCCACCACCCACCTGCAGCCCCCCGCAGCGGCACCTCTGGGCGTTTTTCAAAGCGAGCGTTTTTACAGTTCCATTCAGCTGCTGGGGATAGGAGATGTGGTTCTCAGATTAATTACTAATGAATGAGAAGGTTGTGTGTGTGTGCAGGAGAGGGAGAAACTCTAAGAGCGTGTTTGTGACGGGATAATGGAGAGGAGAGAGAGGAGCAGGAAAAAGGAAGAAAATTAAGAAGCAAGAGAGGCAAAGTGACAGTGACGAGGGAATAGAATGACAGCAGAGGATGCATAAAAAATGTAGGAGCAACAGTTTGATGGGAAATGGGAGGGGACTTGCGCATGAAAAAGGGGGGAGGATTTGACATCTGCGAGAGGGAAAGTTTCATTTCGGTGAAGTGAACCTTGTGAACATTTCAATATACCTCTCTCCTATTTTACATTCCATTTTGTTTGGCAGCTGCTAGAAATGAGTTTCCGTTTTTCTGTCTTGTTTTAATATTCTTATGTCTCCCACATCACTAGATCATTAGAGGCAGAAACAATTATGCCATACATTCCTGTCTGACAGAACCCGGGGTGCACGCAGGCTTATTAACGCTTGGCCTTGCCCAGCCGCTGCCAGCCACATCTGCTTTTGTTGTCTGATCCAGATTTCATGCTCACTGTCTCTCCACTGACCTCTATGTGCTAGTTGTCCTTTGGGAAATAGACCAGTAGCTGCTCAGAATCCAAATGTACATGACAATCAGGCTCACAAAGGCTTCTGCCACCTAGTCTTCCACCAACAAACCAAGCAAAGCCCACCAGCAACATAGAGCTTCAAAAATGAGTTCTTTTGAATCACATCTGTAGCTTCTGACCTAATCCTTTTTATCTTCTCTTAGAAGTACAACAGAAGGAGAGAGGTTTTGCAAGGTCCCTTCTAGCTACAGCTCGTACAAGCCATGAGAAGGTTGAAAGGGATTTTCCCTATCCCAGTCTCTGTTACTATTTTGTCAACATTACCCAGTCTGGTTCCAGATTTGAGGGAGGGGGGTCACATTTAGAAAGCCTGGATAGAATGATAAAAACTGTTTTGGCAGGAGATAAATCAATGCATATGGGCGTGGGCAGTGATGCCCAAACTCATTCACCACAACAAATGGTCTCATGAAAATATTTTGGTCAATACAGCTAATTTTGCTATATGAGGAACAGTTGCCTATCTGCATGAGTGAATGGGGGTGGGATGGGCATCTCATGGTCACTTGGAGGGGGCTCTCAGCAGAGTGGTCATCTTGGTGTTTGACCCTTATTCTGGAACATTCTGGGGATATTCTAAGAAAGCAGTTTGGAGATAAAATATTTCTCATTGAGGTGAATGGATTGTGATGCAGATAAGAAATAAGGAAGAGAAAAACGTGTTGGGCCCTCAAAATGCAAAGCCTTTTTATAATATGGTTTCCATTATCAAGTGGGGAGACACATTATTCTTGTCAGTGTGTGAGAGTCAAAAGATGCTCCCCAGGGCCAAAGCAAGACAACACTGTGGAGGAGAAGCATAGGTTTTTGCCATAGGCTTTTCAGAAACATTCAACAATCTAAATTCCCATTGTTGAATAATTCTTTAATTATCTTCCTAATGTTTGAACATTTACATTTCACTTCCTCTTTTTTTTGACAGCTCTTTCTGCTTGAATCTGCTTAGTGCATTTTTTTAAATTAAAAAATAATTTATTTTTTAATTTAAAAAATAAGGCTAATTACTTTACAATATTGTGATGGGTTTTGCCATACATTGATGTGAATCAGCCACGAGTATACATGTGTCCCCCACCCCAAAACCCCTTCTCACCTCACACCAGCTTTGAGTGCCCTGTTTCATGCATTGAACTTGGACTGGTCATCTATTTCACATATGGTAATATACGTGTTTCAATGCTATTCTCTCAAATCATCTCACCTTCGCCTTCTCCCAGAGTCCAAAAGTCTGTTCTTTACATCTGTGTGTCTTTTGCTGGCTCGCATATNGAACTTGGACTGGTCATCTATTTCACATATGGTAATATACGTGTTTCAATGCTATTCTCTCAAATCATCTCACCTTCGCCTTCTCCCAGAGTCCAAAAGTCTGTTCTTTACATCTGTGTGTCTTTTGCTGGCTCGCATATAGGATCATCATTACCAGCTTTCTAAATTCCACATATATGCTTTAATATACTGTATTGTTGTTTTTCTTTCTCACTTACTTCACTCTGTATAATATGCTCCAATTTCATCCACCTCATTAGAACTGATTCAAATGCATTCTTTTTAATAGCAGAGCAATATTTCATTGTCTGTATGTACCACAATTTTCTTATCCATTTGTCTGCCGATTGACATCTAGGTTGCTTCCATGTCCCGGCTATTATAAACAGTACTGTGATGAACACTGGGGTACACGTGTCTCTTTCAAGTCCCGTTTCTCTAGTGTATAAGCCCAGCAGTGGGATTGCTGGGTCATATGGCAGTACTATTTCCAGTTTTTTAAAGAATCTCCACAGTGTTCTCCATAGTGGCTCCATTAGTTTGCATTCCCACCAACAATGTAAGAGAGTTCCCTTTTCTCCACACCCTCTCCAGCATTTATTGTTTGTAGACTTTTTGATAGCAACCATTCTGACCTACGTGAGATGGTACTTCATTGTGATTTTGATTTGCATTTCTCTGATAATGAGTGATGTTGAGCATCTTTTCATGTGTTTGCTAGCCATCTGTATGTTTTCTTTGGAGAAATGTATGTTTAGTTCTTTGGCCCATTTTTTTATTGGGCATTTATTTTTCTGGTATTGAGCTGCATGAGCTGCTTATATATTTTTGAGATTAATTCTTTGTCAGTTGCTTTGTTTGCTATTATTTTCTCCCATTCTGAAGGATATCTTTTTACCTTGCTTATAGTTTCCTTCATTGTGCAAAAGCTTCTAAGTTTAATTAGGTCCCATTTGTTTATTTTTCCTTTTATTTCCATTACTCTGGAAGGTGGGTCATAGAGGATCTTGCTGTGATTTATGTCAGAGAGTATTTTGCCTATGTTTTCCTCTAGGAGTTTTATAATTTCTGGTCTTACATTTAGATCTTTAATTCATTTTGAGTTTATTTTTGTGTATGGTGTTAGAAAGTGTTCTAGTTTCATTCTTTTACAGGTAGTTGACCAATTTTCCCAGCACTACTTGTTAAAGAGATCGTCTTTTATCCACTGTTTATTTTTGCCTCCTTTGACAAAGATAAGGTGTCCATAGGTACATGGATTAATTTCTAGGCTTTCTGTTTTGTTCCATTGATTTATATTTCTATCTTTGTGCCAAACTGTCTTGATGACTGTAGCTTTGTAGTATAGTCTCAAGTCAAGCAGGTTGATTCTTCCAGTTCCATTCCTCTTTCTCAAGATTGCTTTGGCTACTTGAGGTTTTTTGTGTTTCCATACAACTTGTGAAATTATTTGTTCTAGTTCTGTGGAAAATACCATTGGTAGCTTGATAGAGATTGCATTGAATCTATAGATTGCTTTGGCTAGTATACTCATTTTCACTGTATTGATTCTTCCGATCCATGAACATGGTATATTTCTCCGTCTATTTGTGTCATCTTTGGTTTCTTTCATCATTGTTTTATAGTTTTCTAAATATCGGTTTTTTGTTTCTTTAGGTAGATTTATTTCTAAGTGAACTCCGGGAGATGGTGATGGACAGGGAGGCCTGGCGTGCTGCGATTCATGGGGTCGCAAAGAGTCGGACACGACTGAGCGACTGAACTGAACTGAACTGATTTTATTTTTTTTATTGCAATGGTGAATGGGATTGTTTCCTTAATTTCTCTTTCTGTTTCCTCATTGTTAGTGTATAGGAATGCAACAGATTTCTGTGAATTAATTTTATATCCTGAAACTTTACTATATTCATTGACTAACTCCAGTAATTTTCTGGTGGTGTCCTTAGGGTTTTCTGTATAGAGGATCATGTCATCTGCAAACAGTGAGAGTTTTACTTCTTTTCCAATCTGGATTCTTTTTATTTCTTTTTCTTCTCTGATTGCTGTGGCTAAGACTTCTAAAACTATGTTGAATAGTAGTGGTGAGAGTGGGTACCCCTGTGTTATTCCTAAATTTAGGGGAAATACATTTTCTTACCATCTTCCATTAGAAGTTCAGCCATGGAAGCCATACTTTAGCTGGGTTTCATTGAAGCTGTGACAGGCTGAATCTATTGACAGTTTACTGAGTGGTTGGTGAGTGCTTCTCAGCTCCATGCTCAGTGCTGGGCCATGATGAGAGCTCTTCTCACAGAATTCAGATGAATCTGTGGATCTATGCTGTGGAGCTGGGGTGGGACACTCTCTTAACTATATTCTATTGAGAGTGGAAATGCGGGGGGTGTGTGTGTGTGTATGTATAGTCTCACAATATGTTTATTAACCACCCTTCCCCAGTAGCTCAGACAGTAAAGAATCTGCCTGCAATATGGGAGACCTGGGTTCGATCCCTGGGTTGGGAAGATCCTCTGGAGGAGGGCATGGCAACCCAGTGCAGTATTCTTGCCTGGAGAATCCCCATGGACAGAGCAGCCTGGCAGGCTACAGTCCATGGCATTGCAAAGAGTCATGACAGTGATGCAGCACACAGCAGCTCACACACACATGCACACTAAGGTTTCTTGTTTTCTTAAAATTTTTATTGGAGTATAGTTGCTTTACAATATGTATTAGTTTGTGCTCTACAGAAAAATGAATCTTTTGTACTTATAAATATCTTCTCTTTTTTGGATTTCCTTCCTATTTTGGTCACCACAGAGCACTGAGTAGCATTCTCTGTGCTGCACAGAATATTCTCAGTTATCTATTTTATAAACAGTATCGGTAGTGTATATATGTTGATCCCAGTCTCCTGATTCATCCTACCTCCCCATTCTCCCCTTGGAGAGAGAGAATGGGGAGGTCCATACGTTTGTTCTCTACATCTCTGTCTCTGTTTCTTCTTTGCAAATAGGTTCCTTTGTACAATTTTTCTAGATTCCACATATATGGATACCCGTGCCAATGCAGGAGACCTAAGAGATGTGCATTCCATCCCTGGAAGATCCCCTGGAGGAGAGCATGGCAACCCACAACTCCAGTATTCTTGCCTGGAGAATCTCAAGGACAGAGAAGCTTGACAGGCTGCAGTTCATGGGGCTACAAAGAGTTGGACAGGATTAAAGTGACTTAGCATGTATAGTAATTGTCACCCTAGGGTTGAAACATAAAAAACATTTAGCAAAAAATCTCACATGGACCAATAAGCCTGCTTTCTGTACTAGATTGCTGAGACTACTGAAACAAAATACCACAGACTGGGTGACTTAATCAACAGAAGTTAATTTTCTTATAGTTCTGGAGGCTGGAAGTCCAAGATCAAAGTGCCAGCTGGGTTGGTTTCTCCCAAGGTCTTTCCTTGGCTCTCAAATGGGCATATACTTGCTCTGTCCTCATATGGTCTTTTTCCTGTGTGTTTGCATCTCTGTTGTCTCTTGTTTTTATAAGGAAACCATTCATATTGGATTCAGGCCCCACACTTATGACCCCAATTAACTTTGATTGCCTCTTTAAAGGCCCTATCGCCAAACATAGTCATATCCCAAGGTCCTGGGGGTGAGGAGATATTTAGAGCTTCAGCTATGAATTTTGAGGGGACACTATTCAGCCCATAACTCCCTCCAAGCAGATTCCCATGGGCTAGTAAAGCAGGCCGTTAAGTCTTCTCTTCCAGGTTGCACAGGGTGTTCAGTGCAGTTTAGTTGCTCAGTCGTGTCCGACTCTTTGCGACCCCATGAACCGCAGCACGCCAGGCCTCCCTGTCCATCACCAACTCCCGGAGTTCACCCAAACCCACATCCATTAAGTCGGTGATGCCATCCAACCATCTTATCCTCTGTCGTCCCCTTCTCCTCATGCCTTCAACCTTTCCCAGCATGAGGGCCTTCTCCAGTGAGTCAGTTCTTCGCATCAGGTGGCCAGAGTACTGGAGTTTCAGCTTCAGCATCAGTCCTTCCAATGAACACCCAAGACTGGTCTGCTTTAGGATGGACTGGTTGGATCTTCTTGCAGTCAAGGGACTCTCAAGAGTCTCCTCCAACACCACAGTTCAAAAGCATCAGTTCTTCGGTGCTCAGCTTTCTTTACAGGGAGAGAGGTCTAATATTAGACCAAAAGGCATAGAGATCTGGACCTAGAGTACCACTCTTCTGCCAGCTCTGTGATGTTTGCCAGGCAGTTAATTTTCTGAAGCTTGGTTTCCTCATCTATGAAACATGTACTAACTCTTATTATCACACCTTTAATTATTATCGCATTATTACCATTTGATGCCCTGAGATGATTTTGTAAAGAAGTTCTGTGAAATGGTATGCACTGCTTCAATATATGGTATTTTATAGTGAATCTTCCAAATGGTAAGTTTCCCTTGTGCTTGGAGATAATATTGTGGTTAAAGAGCAGTGCCTGTGGAGGTATACAATCTGAGTTTGGACTCCAGTCTCTTCACTGCCTTTGGGCTATCATTTAGCTATGAAAGATTCAGTTTCTTTCTATATACCATGGAAAGAATAATGTAAATAGTCATATAAAATTCATATGACGATTCAAGAAAAAAATGTGTATAAAATGTGTGGGCTTGAAAATGGTTTATTTATCACCACTGTCAACAATGTATTTCCTTAAAATATTTCCCTTTTCCACACTATGTTCACCTCCAAATGAAATTCAGCCCTACTCTTGATTTGGGGTTCCTGAATAATCTTTATGACACCCTTCTGTGCCAATGATAACAATTTCTTTTTCAGTAAGGTCTTTTTCCTTTTCCTCCTTTTCCCTAACCAGCTTTCAGTGGGATGAAACTCTGTGCCTTTGTAAAGATGGAAAAAAAAACACTCATGAAATTTCCTTTCAGACACATCATCTCCAGTTCCTTAAAGCAATCCCATGTCACATCCCACATGAGCATCGTAAGCAGTTCTTCCACTATGCAGTGTTAATTTACAGACACAATGGCATCTCACTTAACATCTTTCAAAACATCTCTCTCAACCTGAGGCTTGAGGAAGCACCTGGAGATGAGGATTAAAAAAAAAAAAAAAGAGAAAAAAAACCAGTATTCCTCTTCACTCACAAGGTCCTCCCGGCACCTAGCAGAGCACCCATCAAGTAGTGAGAGCCAACAAATACTTGGGTAATGAATGATTACACAAATGGTGTGTTGACAAGAGAGCAGCCAAAACACTAAACCTGTTTTTTTCAGTGACAGATAATAAGTGGGGAAAATTCCAGAGGGGATAATGTTGGAGACCAGCATGAAGCTTAAAGTTAAGGAAACATTATGTGTGTGCATGAAAGAGAGAATGGGGCAGGAAGTATAGTTCAGAATCAAATAGTTTTTTTTTAAGTGAATGAAAGATGTTTTTAAATTTACAGTGCTTTACAATGTTTCACACACATGATTTCATATAATAACCTATACTAACCCATTTCTTCTCCTACCCTTCCCTTCACCGCCCCTCCACTTCCCTCTCCCTAAGAATCAAGTAGTTTAAAAAGAAAAGGAGGAATCAGGGCACAGCACACGAGAAAAGCGTTCTGAAGAGCTGTGTCTTCTCTTCATAAACCATGTTCACAGTCCCATCTCTTAGGGACCCCAGTTTAACTTGAACCCAGCTCTAGACATTCATAGTCTGGCCAGACAGCAGGACTCTGAAAGGGTCATTAAAATGGCATATCTGCATCATGAAAGAATTGACTTATAAACCATTGTCAAATATCTGTCTTTCCAGCCAGATTTGAACTCCAGTGGATCCAAGCTTACCTTCAGGGAACAAGTGAATAACTGAGCATGGTGCCCGGTCCACGACAGCCTCTTCATGAAGAACGAACACCACAGTAGTTGGTATCTTTGTGTTTCTCCAGAGTGGTCTTCATATTTATCCAGAGTGTTTTTCCACCACTCCTACGGAACCACTTGTTAATTACTAAGCAGTAACCTTGCATCCGTAGCTGCCACATTCTTCTGCATGCACCTCCCTTTCCAGGTTGAATTTTGCACCATGTCAACAAACGGTGGTTTTCTCTGTCCATCTCGACTGGCCATGAATGTTTTCATTAGCTTTCCTTTCTTCTCACCACTACATCACACATGTTGATCTCCAGTTAGTTCTTTTGTTATTTATGTGATGATATTTTAGGGTATATTCATTTCAAAAAGGATAATGTACTTAGCAAATGTTATATATGCAGGAGGTTTTAAGTGGGACTAAATGCAGCGATTAATGCTAATGAGTCTGCTGTTAGCATGTAATATTCTTGGTTTTATAATCATGCATTACCGGATGTGGAGCCTCAGTTTGTTTAACAGATGCTGATCTTAATGGCTACATTCTCTTCCCATGGATAAGTTAGCTTTAGTTAAATGTACCATTAAAAATAACCATTTAAAATGCTAATGAAAACAGAGACTGTATCTATCAGGAATTTTGTTTTAACCTCTGGTTTTACTACTTCTTGCTTTCAAAAGGACTTTGGGAAGAGGAGGAGCTTTTTGTCTACTTAAGGTGCTTTAAACAGAAAAATAAAAATTCAGTTCATTGAAGTTCACATGTAGTATCTGTAGGCAAAGTCAAGAAAAAGGGATTCACAGTGAAGGTCAATGTCACTACAGCCTGGGGACTGCAGGCCTGCCTTGCTAATGCTGACTATACTTGAAAACTGACTCTTCTGTGGTTGGCATCTCTTGTTTCTTTTCAGTGTTCATTTTGGATGTGAGTCAAAATTGAACAGTTCAAGGTAATGATAGTTCAACTGGTTAATATCCAAATTCGATCTTTGTGAAAGTACCATTATTCTATCACAAATTAGGATCAAAGAGGGAAAAATACCAGAATGTTGCAACTTAGGAATGAATACCTGATCCCTCCTGAACATCAAGAGACCTAGTTTGGGCTTTCTCATGGGGAGATGGAGTGTGTCTAATGAAGGATTAATAGATGCTCAGGGAGAGCTCCGTACCTTTCTTTATTGCATCTCTCAGCTCAGTTCAGTTGCTCAGTCATGTCTGACTCTTTGCAACCCCACGATGTGCAGCACTCCAGGCCTCCCTGTCCATCACCAACTCCCAGAGTTCACTCAAACTCAAGTCCATCGAGTTGGTGATGCCATCCAGCCATCTCATCCTCTGCCGTCCCCTTTTCCTCCTGCCTCCAATCCCTCCCAGCATCAGTCTTTTGAAATGAGACAACTCTTCGCATGAGGTGGCCAAAGTACTGGAGTTTCAGCTTTAACATCATTCCTTCCAAAGAACACCCGGGATTGATCTCCTTTAGAATGGACTGGTTGGATCTCCTTGCAGTTCAAGGAACTCTCAAGAGTCTTCTCCAACACCACAGTTCAAAAGCATCGATTTTTCAGCGCTCAGCTTTCTTCACAGTCCAACTCTCACATCCATAAATGACTACTGGAAAAACCACAGCCTTGACTAGACAGACCTTTGTTGGCAAAGTAATGTCTCTGCTTGTCAATATGCTATCTAAGTTGGTCATAACTTTCCTTCCAAGGAGTAAGCTTCTTTTAATTTCATGGCTACAATCACCATCTGCAGTGATTTTGGAGCCCCAAAAAATAAAGTCTGACACTGTTTCCACTGTTTCCCCATCTATTTCCCATGAAGTGACGGGACTGGATGCCATGATCTTAGTTTTCTGAATGTTGAGCTTTAAGCCAACTTTTTCACTCTCCTCTTTCTCTAGTGATGCTCTAAAACAGATTCACCAGGTCTCTGAATGTGGCTGCATGGTGACCAGGACAGGGTCAAGGGATGTCTATGTGTTGGGAGAGCCCATGTGTATTTAATGGTTATGACTCAGGCCTCCTAGACCTTCTAGTTTCTTGGCTGAGCTATATACCTCTCCAGGCTAAATCAGTTCAGAGCAGGGTAGCTTGTACATGCTGGGAAGGGCTACGTGAGGAGAGATTAGCCAGATGCAGTAAGCATGTTTATAAGGAGCTTTTTCAAGTGTGAAATCTAACTCTCTTGTTTGTAGGAAGTGACTCCATCCAGTAGGAATTCTCATTCCTTCCCCTGGTGAGTCCTCTTGGTTCTGGAAGCTTTTGTTTTCTCTTTTTCTTTCAGAATTTAATCAAATATACATGTATCTGGGGGAGAACCAATGCTACTTGGAGGCAATGTAATCTCAGGATTGTTGGTTCAGAGCTTGGGAGCTTATATATATTAAGGTAAAAACTCAGTAGAGCAAGTTAGCTCTGGTAGCAGGAAAATAATGAAAGGACAGAAAGGCACCCTCATAGTCTGAGGATCTGGAGTCAAAGTGTTTACAGAACAGGGGTCTATGGATGGAGCCTGTGGCTGCTGCCACGTTTTTTTTTTTTTTCATTGACAGTTGCCCAGGAGCTTTTGAAGGCTTTTAAGATGAAGCTGCTTGGAGCTAAAACTGCACCGTTTCTCTTAACCAGACCAGCATCCTTTCTGTTTTGAGGTTTTTGATCATGTCCACCTCTGGATTTGCTCCCATTAGTAGGAACATCTTCTCCAGGCATGCAGAACCTGAGATAGAGGTTCTTTGGGAAATAGGATCCATTGTTACCTGATCAGTGGATGTCTAGTCTGATCTGGGAGATTCAATAGGGCAGGGTGAGCAGATAGAATGATACAAAGTAAAGATAACATGGCCAGTGAAAATTTCACACTATCTTATGGAGTGAAAACTTAATGTCTTGTTTTAAAATACGTGCCAAATCAGCTAGCGGAGATTGTTCAGCTAGATGGTGCATCATTTCCTTGCATGTTCTCACATACAGCTCCCTGGGTTCACTATACCTCCTCAATAGTTTGAGATTTTTTGGTCACGAAATAGCTTTGACTGATGGAAATCTACCCTAACTGTTCAGTTGCCTGTCTAGGGAGTAGAAGAGAACAACTTAGGTAGAAAGTGGAAAGAGGACCTTTTCCTCTTCACAACAAAGATCATTTCAACTTCAGTCTTGGGACTCTAGGAAGCCAAGTTTCCATATTTGTGTAACAACTTTTGTGTCTGTGTAGGGGAGGGATTTGGACGGAATGATGCTAAAGTTGAAACTGCAGTCCTTTGGCCACCTCATGCCAAGAGTTGACTCATTGGAAAAAACTCTAATGCTGGGAGGGATTGGGGGCAGGAGGAGAAGGGGACGACAGAGGATGAGATGGCTGGATGGCATTGCTGACTCGATGGACATGAGTCTGAGTGAACTCTGGGAATTGGTGATGGACAGGGAGGCCTGGCGTGCTGTGATTCATGGAGTCGCAGAGTCAGACATGACTGAGCGACTGAACTGAACTGAAGGGAGGGATCTGCCTTTTGTTTCAGTTTTAAATTCAGGCATCTTCCACAGCTGTGGTGAAGTTATTGCTACTGCTACTGCTGCTAAGTCGCTTCAGTTGTGTTCAACTCTGTAGTGATTGGTAAAAAAGAATTCCATATGGACTAAATTTGTTGGTTGCATTGAACATGCTTGAGTTCTATTTTGACAAATGTTTGCTAAGCCACTGGGGCCTTTTACCATGCCAGGTCTGAAAGAATCACAAGAGTGGAAAAGACATGGTCCTTTCCTTAAGAGATCACAGACTCACCTTTTCCCCAATCTCACCTACTGTTTTGAATGTATTTTTAAATAGATGGGTATAAAGGGGGTAGAAAATGGCAGTGTATAAGAAGGAATTTCTTCTGGGTTATTAAGAAACTTCTGATTTGATAGCAAAGCCTACAGCTGATGTTAACTTTTTAACATGAAGCTTCTGTGACTTAGAGGAAATAGAATCTCAGATCAGCTGGGGGACAATGCTCATTGAGACACAAGTGGTTTTTCACAAGATCAGTAAAGGGAGGTGTATAATAAAGACTTTAGCTAACCTTTGTCCTTAGCTCCTGGGAGGGAACCTCTAAATCCTTGGAATTTTTCTAAGTCATTGGTGTTTCTTTGTCATTTCTTGTTGGGCTCTCTTGGACCACACTTGATAGTTTTTGCTGATGAGAAGATTCATGGTGGGACCCTAGATGGTTTATGCCAACAAGATGACGTGATTAGAGCACTGGGGCAGGAGAGGGGACCTGGAACACTGAGGTCAACTGTGTAGCCAGTGAATCAATCAATCATGCCTAAAAGCAATGAAAGTAAAAACTCTGAGCACCTCAGCTTGGGAGAACTTCAGCTGGCAACATTGTTCATTGCCACCCATCAGTGTGCTGGGACAATGGACTCATGCTTGGGGCTCTCTCAGACTTTGCCCTTCACATCTCTCCCTTTGGCTGATTCTTTTCTTTGTGTAAACATTTTTACTGTGACAAATGTTCAGACAATATATTCCTAGCAGTCATCAAATACTTTTTCTTGGCCACATGGCATTTAGGATCTTAGTTCCCTACCAGGGATTGACCATGCCCCCTGCACTGGGAGCTCAGAGTCTTAACCACTGGACTGCCAGGGAAGTGGCTGACTCTGATTTCTATCCTTCTGTATAATAAAACTGTGATCACAAGTATAACATTTTCCTGAGTTCTGTGTTATTCTAGAAATTATTAAGCCTGAGAGGCTAATGGGAACCCCTGAAATTGTAGTCAGCTGATCAGTCATCCTGGCCTGATGATGCTGAATTTGTGTCTGACACCTGATGTGAGAGCGATCTTTCTTGAGAATTGTGTCTTAAGCTTGAGTTTGGCAAACTCATCAAAGAAGGGCATTATCAGAAGTTTTACATAAAATTCAGATTGGGGTGATGGGCCCATAAACTGTCTCTTTGAACTGGAGGGGAACAGAGGTTTTACTTCTGTGTTAGACCCTCTGCTGATTTTTGAAAGCATTCATTAGCGCTCAACTCCTTCATCCCAGCCACCCACCCCAATTTGGGATCAATTCTTTTTTTTTTTTTTTAACCCAATTTGGCAGCTCAGGGTCAAACCTCAGACCCTCCAGATCACTTCTGATGCACAATTAATCAGCCTCATCTGTTTGGATTGCTCATTTCTCATTTTCTGCCGCCATCTCCTGTCTGTCCCGTGCAATGCTGCTGGGGTTCTATGGAGATTCTGAAGACATTTAGTGAAGGTAATAATAGCTCTCACTAAGAACAGAGAACAGCTTATTTCATAAGTTAAAAAAAACAGTGACTTTAGAAGATTTCCTTCTACTGCTATTTAGTTTACTGCTAAACTAAACCATAAAGGATGACCTTTATTATGGATATTTTAAAGGAGTATACCCCTTAATGATTTTTGGTATCATATCCAAAGGTCTCACTCAAGTCTAAAACTTACAGAGTCTTAATGCTTTATCTGTAGCTTCCCAATGGTAATTTCTGCTTATTTCTTATCATCTCTTTAAGGAAGGAAAAGAAAAACTTTCAGAAACTCTCTTTGCTGAGATGAAGACAATTATTGTAAATACTATATTCCCTTCTGTGACAGAAAAGACACAGATAGAGGGCCTTCAAATGATCCTTCAGTGTCTGGTCCACCCCTTCTTTACATATTTTTCATTATCATTGCCTTCATTTCCTATCTTATTCATGAAAAACTTCCAAGAAGCAGTGCAGTCAACCACAAGATCACTGACTCAGGTCAATGAAGACACATCTCCTTTTCACGTTTATTTCATTTTGTTTTAAGATCACAGAAGAGCAGAGCATTCATACGTGTAAAGTAACAGAAGAGAGAAACTGAATTCAAATACATTTAAAAAGAAAAGGAAAAAAGCTTTTTTAATTTTAATTTTTTAAAAACACACACTTGCGCTTTTTATTTTCCTTCACAGAGCTAGTATCCAGGGAAAAAAATCCCCCCAATAAACAAATATTGAAAAAAAAACCTTGAACAACAAAAAACCCAAACAGAAAATGGCCATGAGTTTTTGTCATCAAGGAAAGTTTTGTTTATGTCTACAGGGATGAAAAAAGGAATATATTCATATATATATATATTTATATGTATATAACACTGTTAATAAGGAGAATTCTAACCAAGAGCAGGATTTATACACCCTTCAGTAGAGCAGTGAGAAGGAAGGGGTGAACCAGTGCTGGGGAAGGAAGTTGGAGGTTTTCTCCCATGCTTCTCTCCTTCTGTAATTTCCACTTCACCCTTCTCCCACTCCCGATAAATACTTAGGGAGCAGAATGTGGTCGTAATTCACCAGGATGAACCTTTAACATTCTCTGGTGAAGAACAAAGACTAAGTAAGGGAGTTTCTGTTTTTTTGTAAAGGCTCCAAATAGCTTAGAATTACTGCCGTGTGCCAGAAAGCGAGTGGTCCCAAGGGTTTTCTTCATTTGCAAGAAACAGATTTTCACTCTGTGCCTGGCTTTACATAGAGAGGGCTTATGCAGAGAAGAACATAGCTGTAGGAGTTGGTCCAGGAACATCACTCAAAGACGCCTCTGAAATCACCCTGGAAGTGGGGAGTTGTCCATGGGCAGGTCACTTTCCCACTTAAAGAGAGTTTCAGACCTACTCTAAGCACATGGCAAATTGTCATCTATATAAAGTGTTACTAGTGCTGGGAAGTTATGAATAATCCTTGCTTTTCAGTGCATGGGAGACTAATATTATTTCTGTCCTCTTAAGCAATGCATGAAAAGCTACCATTGGACAGATGCTAAATTGAGCATCCAGGATAGTGTGGGGCTATACTTTGCTGGGTCAAGACAAGTGCACCTGTGCTCAGGCCATCCAGAACAAGGTGCATGATGGTAATTCCTCATTAACTGCCTGAGAAACCATCATATTTACCCTCTGCTTGGAGTATTTAACTTTCACATTTGATTTTGACCTTCACAACTCCTATTACACTCAGCTCCGTAACCTGCTAAAATGTGTTTATTTTTGTATTGTTTTCAACTTGTTTCTTTAAAATCGTATTGACTTGTATTTTGTGAACACGAGGTTTGTTTTCTCTCCATCCATTTACTTGACTACATAGCCTATAAGTCAAATTTAGAGAAACTTATGCCATGAGATGTTTCTTCCAAAACAAAATATATTATCTTGCTCATTTCTCCTAGAAAAGACTTTTGAACCTACCTGGGATCACTTGCTTATGGCCGCCTGCACAAGCAAAGAGGTTTCAAGGACAACCATTTACTATCACGAGGCACTTGGTCCAAGAGGAGAAGACTGATGTTTCCTTTCCCTTCACATGAACAACTTCCTCACTAGTTATGTGACCAATACCTAGTCTGGCTATTTTCTCCCTATGAAAGATTATGAGACTATAGTCCAACAGTTAGATTTTATAACATTTCAATTAAAGAAACAACTCCAGCTCTCTCAACACCATCGGTATAATTTGAATGCGTCCCTTCTCTATGTTACTAAGAAATTTTTATTAGGAGAGAATTATAGAACCAGTCCGGGGACCCTGTATTCTAGAAGGTTTTGGCTTTTGACATGGAGATGATGGAAGGATGGTTCCAAGAAGTGAAGATCAAACTAGATCAAAGAGATCAAACCAGAAATGACAAATAGCTGCTTAGAATGACAAGCTGGGCACGGTGCTACATGAAGATTCAATTCTTATTCAGAATCAGAGAGTTTGGAGATGGCAGGGGTTTTAGAGAAATCATTCGAATTTCTTACTTTCAGGATGAGAAAACCAAAACTCAGAAAGTTTAACTACTTTGCCTAAGGTCATATGACTTGCTTATAGACCAGACCTGGGGCTAGAACTCATTTCTCCTGATTCCCAATCCACTTTCTACCTACTTTGCTTTATAAAGTTGTCATTTGTCTTGGGTAGAGGAGTATACTTTAAGCATAATATTAATTTGACCCAAATTTCTTTTGATAACAGTCTTTGCAAAAAATTCATGTGGTCCCTGAAGAGATCTCTTTGATGACTCCTTATGTACCAGCTGTGCTGATCACAGAAGACATATATATGTCATTCTGTTAAACACATCAGACACTTCAAAAAGACTTCAAGAGAACATGCTGAGAGAGATACTCCCAATGAAAATGATTCTGTCCTCATTTGCAAGAGTCAGTATAGAAATATAGGTAATAGATCCACCAGATTAAGCAAGAGTAATTCTTTCCTAGAGTGATTTAGCAAGATATTTCTCAAGGACATAACATTTTTCAATATCCCTTAATTTCTTAGGATTGAGATGACAAAGAAACTATCCCACTGTTTCTATTGAATGGAAAATAAAGACAAAGTAATGCTGTGCTCATCAAGATATAGGTGACTCACTTTCCTTGGAGCTATTGAAATGAGACTTTAGGTTGTAAGTAAGAAGTAACAACAAAAACACTTGACACTTGATCTAACAGACACATGAGCCCTTCAAACTCTGTCCTCCCTGTCTCTTCCTTTCCCTTGCTCTGGGGTCAGGTGGGACAGCTGTGGTAAGTGTTGGATGGAAGTCCTGACATCCTAAGTCAGCACTTAGGTCCTGAAGGAACAAAGAGGTAAAGAAGTGACCTCTTGGGAACAGAGCAGGATGCATGCCTATAACAGTTCTGTGGGTCTGCTTCCTTTTGCTGAGACAACCTTATATTTGGGCCATTAGTCATCTTTCATCCCATTCTGACCTGTGACAGGCTTTGGGTTTTATTTATTTATTTTTTCCTTTCAGATTCATATGTTTAGCTGAACTTGGGCATTGCATGAAAAATGAAGTTTACATAGTTTATATTATGTACATAAACTACCGATTTACATTGATTTACACATGATTGGTGCCTAATTTATTAATCAGCACACAGAATGTAAATGCGCTGAAAGGAAATCAAGGTTTTAAAATAAGTTTTCCATAATATCCATAAACATTTACGCTGGTGTAAGTGTTAAACCAACACCTAACGTTAACACCAGCTTGCTTGTCAACGGGTTAGTTATGCACTGGTTGCTGGGTGAAGATAAATTCTTTCTTGCATTATCACTTGGCCACATTTGACAACATAGCTGCAAACAAGAACAGTTTACTTCCCTTCCACTGTATGCACATAAATGTAAACTTCATTTTGCATTTAGTGAGACATTTACAGATATTATGCCAATTGCTATAGAAAATTTACTCCACTAGAGCAAATACACTATAGAAGAAGTATTTTAAACATTTAAGAAAGAAGGAGATTTCCTAAATTGGGTTTACATTTCTTAACTCAAGGTCTTCACTCTTTCTGTGGTATATTTAATATTTGTCTTCAAAATATTAATTGTTTTGTAGGTCGGATATAGCATTGCACTTATATATCTATAAAAATGATACTTATTAGAAATCAAGGCTAAATACAGGTTGAAAGGTTATGAAGTCGAAGAGCTAAAATAAGGTCATAGTTATTTCCATGGAACAAGATCCATAAGCAAATTCCTTTCAAACAAATCATTACAGTGTGGAAAAATGGGGCTCCACGTCTTTCTAAATGAAGTACAGCTCTTTTTTAAAACCAAATTCAATACTTTTCTTCCTTTTAAGTTTAAATCATTATTCTAGATTTGCTTTATAATACATACAATATTGCAAATATAGCATCTGTAAAGATAAGGTTTAAAAAAAATACATACACACATATATATATTTCCACGAATAATTTAAGACCTTCAAAAAACAAAATGGGAAATTCTGGGATGCAAGCCAATAGACACATTCAAACCACAACCAACCTGGGGATGGAACCTATGATTCTGGAACAGTTAAGAAGCTAATAACTCAGTAGGTAATAACTGAGAAATATTTTCATGCTGAGGAGTTTAGTTTTTGTGTGCAAAGGAGGTAAGTATATCTTTGGAGGAGAAACAGATTTTTGTTTCTGTCCTCCAGTAACATGAAAATCACGAGTACTTTTACAAGGTCTCTATGAATAGCCCAAATTGTCTGAAGATGTAGTTTAAAAAAAAGAAATGCCCAGGGCAAAGATGATGTCTGACTTGGAAGAGAAGGCAAAGGTCAGTGGGACAATTCTTCCCAACAGAAAAAGCAAGGACCTATCCCTAAGCCTTAGTTCTTTCAGGGAAGAGGGATGTTTTGTGTCCAGACTAGTAAGACTGTTCCTCCAATAGGGCAAAACCTTCTGATGAACAACTACACAGAGGAAAGAATTTTGCAGTTGTAAAACCTAGGACAGTTTTCGTTCTTCAGGAAGGACCCTTCATCAAGGTCATTTCTGCTTTGGTTAACTGTAAGTCAGGTCTAAGAATTTTATTTTATGAAGAGCAGAGTTTTAGTTTGCATACAAAGGACATTGAATGTGTTAGCCATTCAGATTAATTGACGTATTTCACTTCTCTCAGTATATTGTTTCCAGCCAGTTGATTCTTTTCATTGCAAGGTTTCATGCTTTGATTACCAATGGACAAAAGTCTTGAAGAGAGTTATTGTGTTGTGATAAACTAAATTCCAAGAAGTCCCATGTTTAAACTTATTATCTCGGTGTCAGTAATCTGGCTTCTACCTTTTTACCTGACCCTTTTCCAAACTATGTTCTCTTCCATTTTTCACATTGTTCAAAAACATCCTCAAACCTATGAAATTTCTGGAGTCAATGATCGCTCTGAAATGGGAGACAGGACAAAATTCCCAGATCCTACCAGAGATATATGCAAACACCACGATATTCAATACATGTTTAATTACATTTAATATACGGACCATTTTAATAAAACTCAGGGAACAAATGATGCTGACAAGGCAAAGAAATTCCTTTCAATGAGAATCTCCTTCTATAAAGCCAAGACCTTGTCCTTAAGATAGGATAGAAGGAATAAGAAATCTAGGTGTGTGATGAAAAATCTGTGACATGCCATGAGGATCTCTTCCTGAAATTGATACTAAACTGAATTAACCCCTGTTACTTTTCTTTTCTTATGTATCTTAAAATTAGCATGCACTCCACTAAAGCTTCCACTTAAGGATGTGGTTGACTCTTCAATATATGGGAAATATTGATCATCAAGGATGATAAGCTTTTATTCCTGTACTAAGAAGACTAAATTGTTAGAGAAATCCCTGATTGTCAATAAATTGATGCTGCCTAGGAATAAGAATCACCTTCTCTATGTTTAACTAGCTACCATCTTGGATAAGAATTTTGGTCCTATGCCAGGATCTGCCACAAATACTTTTACCCACTCCCAAGTCCAATGTGTCCTTCTGTTTCATGTCTAAACTGCAAAATCATAAAAGAAGTCTGGTGATAGGCTTTTAAAACAATAGAATCCCCTAGAAGAGATTAAAAGTATCACTCATCAGGAGATCATTACCTTTAAAGACAAGACTCATTGCAAAGAGCCTTCAATTAATAAAGTCTATCAAGATAAATTTCAGATTTATTATTTTCCTTCCTTCCTCCTCACTCTCCTCCTATACGCCTTCCCTTTCTTCCTTTTTCTCTTCTTCACTCCCTTTCTTTCTAGTTCTTCCTCCTTTCCTTCTTTCTTCCCTTTCTTCCTTCCTTTTCTGATTTGCAGTTATGAAGCTTTCTGTTTTACATCATATAACAGCCATTTTCCAGGTTCTAAGACTTGGTGAGGTACCATATTTGGCTCTGCTGCAATACATTCCATTATGACCTCAATAACAATCCTATGTCTTCTCACTAATGAGCCATTTCCAATGCCTACTAGTCTAAGTAAAAGCAACGGTTGGTTTCCTGACAAGATATCTACACACGGGGCACTCTGTAAGGCTTTTCCTAAGAAAATCCTTCTGGTGTGGTGGTGATGTCAAGTTTTGTGGTATGTATATAGCTTTTGCCTAAATGATTACAAGTTTCTCAGCTCTTCTGGTTGAGAACCAACTCATATTTCAGTGTTAACAATAAGATGTCTCTTGTGTATGTAAACTTAAACATCGTATCTCCCACTGTATCTTTGTCAGGAGGTGAGAAGCCCAGGGTAAGTAGGAAAGATGGAATACAGTGCTGTTCCTAGTAGCCTGGTGCAGGATAAGGATGGAGTGCTGTCAACAGCTGTGCTGCGAACACCTCCCATGGATGAGAAGGGAGATGACGCGGGCAATCAAATCAAGTGTTAGCCTAGAACACCAGCACAGAGCTGCAGAGGAGCACCAGGAGTAGACTTCCCCTTTGTCATGGCCAATGCTTTGTATTGGGGCTGTCCCCGTATTTCTACCACATGAGTAGGCACCTGGGTATCTGTACTTCTCTTGCCTTGCTCACGGCTCACTGTATTTTATCTGAAATATGGAGAAATCTCTGCTCAGGGAAATCCATGGGAGCAAATGCAGTGTTAACCGAAGACTGGAGAGGGGGCAAAACAGGGCTGCTAAGGATCTCTGCGTGGCTCAGCATCCTTTCACTAGGACTCAACCCTTGGAGGCCTTCCCACTTCTGGGGATTTGCTCCATACCTGCTACTCCTGCGACAGAGCAGGACCAAGTCTGCAAAAAGCTGGAAAGCATATGAATCCTTCAGACTCACTTGTGAAACAAGAGTGAAATCAGAAACTTCTGTCCTAGGTCATCTCATCCGCATCACTGATTCTTTCTACTGTTTGCTCACCCCATCAATAGTAGGCACTTTCATTGACAGTGATAATCTGAGTGACTCTGGACTGGGTTCTGATGACTGGACTGGGAGGAAGATGAGGATCTGCCCGTAGGTGGGGCACAGCTTGGTCTGAAATACACGCTGAGGTCCAGTGACAGCCATGGATGGGGGAGCGGCTCTGCTCCTTGCCTCCTTCCCCTCCCACGGCCCCCAGCACCTCGTCACAGCCGCATCTCAAGATTACAGTGAGGGACAGTATCTACAGCACAATGAGTCTATGTACACGTGGACCATTCCCTCGGCATGCTTTAGAGAGAGGCGCACACGCCCACACACGTACACCCACGTTGAGAGAGAGAGAGAGAGAGAGACAAGCACGCGCGCACAGTGAAGAGAATTAAAATGGCACTTTCTAGCATCTGCGGCAGGACGAGAGCTGGGAGGTGCGGGTTAGGGCGCGGGAGTGAAGGGAAGCGGCCGGGTGAGGATAAAGAGCAGATATCCGGCACGGACGCGGGGGAGATCGAACACGGACATGGTCTTAAAAGCTGGAGGGAGGGTGGGGGCAGGAAAACGAGATAAAGGGTCAGGGTAGGACTCCAACATGGATTCCATTGAGAGTCTGAATGGCTATGCGTCAGCTCAAGTTAAAAAACAGAATAAAATGATGTTGGAAGTATAAACACCAAGGCAAGACCGTATTTTTTTCTTTCCCCGCAGATGAAACAGGATGAAGGAAGGATAAATGTGTGTGTGTGTGTGCGTGTGGTGGGGGTTGATATCCATCTGGTACTTCTTCACTTGTCATTTCTTTATAACATCAAATCTCCTTAATTGGTGGAGTCGTTACACAGTCTACATTTGCTTAGATATACACATTTCTTGGTAGAACTTTTCCCACCTGGAATTATACTTCAATTTTTATTGATGGACTTTCAAACTGTTTTAAATGTTGTATTTTCTTCTTCACTTCCTTATTTCCCCCTTCATTTATAAACACACAAAGTTGTGAAAGAAACAGTCTCCCCCCCATTTCACTCTCTCTCTCGCTCTGTATCCTGTGTGACACATTTTTGTGTGTGTTTTTTTTTTAATTATTTTTAAACTTTTATTCTATTAACATTTGCTGAGAAGGCAGAGCAGAGATGCTGCCAGCAGCCACAGTGGTACGGCCAGACTGATGGATCCATTTATTCCTCTCACCGACCCAGGTCCTGCAGTGCAAAAGAGAGAAAAGAAAGTAATTATTAATACATCCGGTCCACTCTGTGTCACAACTGACAGCTCCTTATTTCAAAGGTAAGACTGCGCCGTGTACCAGCATCTCAAAGTCTGGGCACTTATATACAGTCTAAGAAGGATTCACCATCTTTTCTAAATGCTTCTGGTTGAGCTATAAGTATCTTAGGGGTATCTTGTATGATGCTGGATCAGTCTCCTTGGCGCCCAGATTTATCCTGCACTCTCTGGTCTGCACAGCAGTGGGATGTCAGCGCTCACTAAGATTCCAAGCATTGCTGAGGGTCCTTCAGCAGCCAGACATGAGCTCCTCCAGCTGATTCACCACAGTATCTCCATCAATAAAATGTGGAACCAGCCTGTGATGCTCTCTTCTCAAGGGGGCAGGGGAGGGGTGGTGGTGGTAGCAGTAGCTATTTCTTTGTTAGTGGGGAGAAGAATTGTCATAAAGTAACGTTTTTGGCTGGGTGGCACCTTAGCTGCAAGGCAGAAAATAAGCCAACTCATGGTGGGATTTTAAGCAGCAGCAGGGGGTCATCTGGTCCAAACCCTTCATCTGACACTTTAAAAACTAATGACGATGACAACAAAAACAAACAAACCTAGCCAGGCAGGTCCAAACTGGAGCAGAGCTGAGACTTGCACTTGCCCAGAATTCATCCTGGAGGCGTTATCTGTGGGTTTCCCACTGCCGACCTGAGTTTTCCCAATGTAGAAGAGTTTGGGGGATGTGGGTGTGCAACTGGAGAAGAGAGTGGGTGAGGGATTTGTGTATTTACACAGAAAGTGAGTGTAGGTCTAGAGCTTGCCTCCTATGCTTTGCCTGTTGCATTTCCTCCTTTTGTATAGTTCTGTTCATTTAGATTCATTACAAGAGGAAAGCAGTTTTTCACAACAGAGACTTTTGGATTTAAGACTGTATGCTTAAACATGACATTCAAAAGGAAAAAATGGTGTCACTGTAACTATGGGTCAGTTGAAAGTTTTGAGGGCACTTAAGGAGATCAGTATGTGTGAATGAGTGTGTATGTGGGTGTGGGTGTTTGTACTTGTGCAAGTGTAAAATGGAAGCATCTTCTGGCATGTGAACATTTCCAAAATTGTCTACAAACATACCAGGTCAGATATAAAATAACTGGGAAAATGTTGAATATAAGAATATTCTTCCATCTATGTCTCACATATCAATACAAATAATATTATAGGAACAACAGTAACCAAAGACAAGCAAGAAACAACTACATAGCACTCACTACAAGTCCTGTTAAAAATGCTTCACAAATATAAGCACACGACATGTTACAAGGCAGGCCTTCCAGTGACCCCTGCTTTCCAGTGAGGCAAGGGAGCCGCAGAGAGGTTAAGTTCACCACATGAGTTCACACAGTAAGCAGAGAGCTGGGCCTTCCCCCAGCGACTGACTCTGGAGTCTGTGCCTGTCACTGCTGTGCAGGGAGGTTATGTGGTGGAGGGGTGCCCCGAGTCTCCTGTCAAACATTCAGCAAATGAAATCTGGGTTTGTTTAAAATAGTAGCCCAGAACCAACAAAGCAACAGGAAGGTATCCATTATCTTTGAAAAAAATGATTTTCAATAGATCTTTTTTTTTAACCAAAATGTCTTACTGAGAATATTAAAAATGCTACTTTATAATATATATATAAAGTTTGAATAGCACAGTTAAAGTATGAAATGAGTGTTTGAGTGTTATTNTGATTTTCAATAGATCTTTTTTTTTAACCAAAATGTCTTACTGAGAATATTAAAAATGCTACTTTATAATATATATATAAAGTTTGAATAGCACAGTTAAAGTATGAAATGAGTGTTTGAGTGTTATTATGTGTTGAGCTATGGAAACACAGAATAAACGATTTAAATATCCAGTCAATTCTTTAAGTTTTCTGAATGAATGTAGGATTATATTAATAAGACACTTTAGCTACCTTCAGGTTCATGCCTTACAGGAGGAATTAAGGATCAAAAAGATTATGCATTCTGCATAAAGAGCCTGATAGTAATGGTGACCAGGCACTAGAATCTAGATGTTAAGTCAATGTTTTTCCTAATTCACACCCCCCCCCCACATCATTCTTTTTGGCCTTTGGGGACCTTTAAGCTCCCTTAACGGCCCCTCCCCAGGGCCTCCAGCCTGATGGCAATGCAGTCCTCTATCATTTTCATTTCTCTCTAGGCTTTAGATGTCATGAGTTCTATGGCACATTTGTTTGGATTAGTGTGTTAGTGATGCTTCCCAAACAGAGAAAGACTACACACAAATTGAGGCCAGATAGGGTTAAGCAAGGATGATTTTTGTTTTGCCCCAGGGATCCTTTGAAAACAGGTTTTCAGACTCAGTTCTGCCTATTTCCTTAAACTCATTTTTAGTGCTGAGACAGGTTGGATTATCTTTCAGACATCTTGGAGTTGAGTGGTACCTGGGGGAGCCTAAAAAATCTAGTCTTAAACCACTTGAAGGATAGTAAATATTTGAAAAAACAAAAATGCCATCACTGAAAACTATGATATATGCACATATGAACCTAGATACACATGTTCACATATAACATTCTTGCTAATGTATGTACACATATATATGCAGATACCAAGAGAAATCTATTTGTTATATGCATACTTCTATACACATATGATATACACATGTTAAAGTTATTTTAACACACAAAGTTGACAATTAGCTATTACTCTTACATGCTATTCTATGCTATACATAGGGAATCTTAGTATGACTCTTAATAATCTTTCATTTTATCTCTAATAGAATTGTTACTACATATTTGAAATATATTTTGTGGCTCTCTGAAAGATATTTTTATCTCTATCAATTATTATTTATTAAGTGCTCTCATATAGCTATTTGATATGCTTATATGACTTGCTCTTTTCATAACTGGTTTTGAGAGTAAATAAATAGGCTTGAAAAAATACAAGGGTAAACGGGTGATAGTTGGGGAATCAACACAAGTGTGTATACAATTACAGATACATGTATATATGACTTCAGTTAATGGCTATTTCAGGGAAGAATCATCAGCAAAATCATTTATTATGTTTTAGTTCATCGTTATGAAATTTCTGCTTATTTGTGGAAATGCAAATGATAAATCTTATTTCCCACACCAGATGGCCACACTCAGCAAGTGGTTTTATACATTGACAGATATAATGAAAGCAAGAGTCTGCAAACATAAATTAGCCTTAAGAATAGATGGGCAAATAGAACCACAATCCAGAAATTGTTACATGTTTTTCACGTAACAGAAAAAAGTCCTATTTTGGTATTTAGCCACACCCTGTATCTATGGAAATATGTGTGGAGGTGTTTATCTAGTAAACATTTAATAAGGGGTAACAGCGGAGGATTCGATGGTTGTATGGCATCACCAGCTCAATGGACATGCGCTTGAGCAAAGTTTGGGGGACAGTGAAGGACAGGGAAGCCTGGCTTGCTGCAGTCCAAAGCGTCAGCCATGACTTAGCGACTGAACGTCAATAACAACAAGGTTGTCATTATTGTTATTAACTCTGGAAGTCTGTGTTACAGGACGGCATGAAATACCTCTGGATCAAAGACACTGGTTTGTGAACTGGTTCCAGGGTTTTAATGTTTGACATGAAAAGTGCAAAATTTAGCTGCAGCGGGAGGGGGAATCTTGAGTCAACACACCAGGTCACGGTTTTCAACTCCAAAGATAGTTGAGACTCTGTATCAAGGTGAAGGCCGGACAGCGCTTTGCCAGGACAATGCTTATCCAAGGGAAATGGTGATTAAGGGCAAGATTGATAGAACATAGTTCAGGCATACAAGAAAAGGAGGGCCAGGTGAATTTAAGCTCAAACTCTTCTTAGAATTATTAAGGATTGACAAAATGACTAAAATAAAAACATAAACAATATGCAAAACAATTGCTAAACAAAGGAGAAAAATAATCTACTAAATGTCTCTTAGATATTATCTAGATGCCCAGGCTGAGGCCCCCTCAGCGGCCTGGAGCCACATTTAAAGGGAAAAAGACTGACTTTGGTGCCACCTGCTGATCATTTTCTGCCAGTACAGCTTCCTCTGAATGAAGGAATCCACTGGGGAGGAGAGCCTATAATTTCCAGGCTGGAGCAAATTTTAAGAGGGGGTATACTGATGTTTTCTTTGAGCAGTGTGTCTTGGAAATAAATTTGGGTTCCATCTCCATGATGCTTTATGCATTATCTCCCTTTTCTATAAAGACAGTCTTGGGTAAGTCTGAAGTATTCTCACAATGAATTTGGAATTATCACACTTTTTCCATCAAAACAACATCAAATATTTTGACTTGCAAAATCTTGAAACTTTAGGCCACTACTTTCCTTTGAGTGACACTAGGAATTTTTCTCGTTGATCTTTGAAATTAAAAAAAAAAAAATCGCATGCTCTATTTTCCCCTCCACTTCAAAGCTCTGTGGTATCATTGTGTTCTAACAACACCAGTTACTTAAGATTCAAATGTAATGGACAATTGTGGCATGCAGAGAGAAGGAGGTATGAAGAGGACAGCAGTTTATACTTCTTGTCCCAAATAATCTTGATCCTATATACATATTGCTGGTCACGTCTTCCCTGCTGCATTCTGTGAGGGCTTGCTAGCACTGGTCATAAATTAGGTGCTGGCCCTTTCCTGGGTGTAACCAACAACGCTGGTCCACAGTCTCTGAGGCTTACTGCCTGGTTGGGTCTAAGGACCATAAGAATAGGTTTTCACTCTTGACAGTGATCTTGATAGCCTCAGCCCCTTTGACACTCAGACAAGAAAATGTCTTCATAGGAGACACTTATCAATCCAAGTGGGTGGCCATGAAAATTTATGCAGGGTGGTGCCCGCCACACAGATTTTTCTATGACTCTGGTATGGGGACAGACACTGTTAGGGATTTCTGTTGGTCTTGTAAAGATAACACATCAGAATGTAATTGTTTGAATCTTAGGGTCCATGTCATGAAGTGCTGACCTGACTATATTGTCTTTGTAGGGGAAAGTGTGTGAATCACGTGCCACGTGGCTGACAGAGCTACATGAGGCAGTTTGACGGTGCAAAAAGGCAGTTGCCAGATGTCCCTGCAGCCTGGGTATAGGGTGGCAGGGCGAGGGTATGGGAGAAGGTTCTGGCAGGAGGGAATAGGGAACGCTCAAGTGCTTCATTTTTGGAGACCCTACTCTATCTCCTTGAGCAATATATCTGCTTCAACAGTCAACGAGGGGTGATGAAGCGGACTCTCTGTCTCAACTGAGAGTCCTGTCACTGGGAAGCGGACATTTCCAAAAGTGCAGCTCTGCAGCAATCAACCAAAGGAACTTAAGGACAGTGGGAGAGGGAATAACTTGCTCAGCTCCAGAGATTCAAAAATGAATAAGTCAAAAGCAATAGAGGGGTCATCGTTGGATCAGAGGCTTTTTGTAAATGAGAAAGTTCACAGTTTGGGAAAAATAGTGGCAAATGTGTTATGGAAATTATTATCACAAATTATCCATAGGGAATAATCATGTGTAGAAGGCTCCAATATATGGCTGTGGACTCTTAATTTTAACATACAGAAGGGAATCAGAAATAAGAACCATACCTTTTTGCTTGAAGTGCACGGTGGTGCCCATTTCTAAAAAAGGAAACATTTAGCAAAACAAAAACAGGTAAGAAATTCTGAATCAATTGAGAGTAAGCACAAAGGTAGTCTGGTACTCTCCACTGAAAGGAGAATCAGAGGAAAGATGAAAAGAACACACTCTTAGGAACATATACTGGTAGAGACTGAAAGAAAGGTATATGGAAAGAGACTGCTTTGTTGAAACAAATGTGCAGTTGGAGGTGGCAAAAAGAATTTGCAGCTTCAGATACTTGATGTAACATGTGATGAGTGCAGACAAGTACGAGATCTCTGAGTATGGCAGATGAAAGGACTCTTGACTGCAATGTAGCCAATGAGAGACTGTGTCTGCCTCCCCACCCCCAACCCCATTCTACCATTTTGCATCTGCTTTGCTCTACTCACACCCATTACCTTTCTTCCTTTTCCTTTCTACCTTTTTCCCTAATACACTAAATCCCTTCCAACATTACAACCTTTGCCCTTACACCTGCTTGGAATGTCCCTCCCCAGATCTCTGCCTGGCCAACTCAGTCACTTCATTCAGATTTCTGCTGAAATGTCAGGAAGGATTTCCCCCATCATCTTCTCAAAAATGCTGTCCTCTGTGACTTCCTGTTATTTTACCCTGGTTTGCTAATATTAATAGTCCTGATCCCTACTTTTCACCATGTTACACATTTACTTACTTGCTTGTTCAGTTTCTCTCCTCCATGAAGGCAGCCACAGTGCATATCTTGTCAACCATTGTACCCTGGTGCCTAGATCAGAGCCCAGCATGTAGCAGGTATACAATAAATACTTGTTGAATGTATTAATAACTCTCAGTGTTGGGAGAGCTTCTATAGGTAAAATGCTTGGATTCCCTTTTAAGTATCTTGATCAATTAAAGCACAGCACTCCTCGATATTTAGAAGTAAATATGGAAAGTTTCCATAGGATACTTTGAATCTCGGGACCAACTGGATGACTGATCAGATATAGGAGTCCAAACCATGGAAGCTGGACATAGGTTTTCTTCTCTGTGAGGATCAGGGCGTAGCCCTGCATTCCTGAGTGGCATGCTTTCACTAAGGGCATAAAGTGACCTGGACTCTGAAGACAAAAAGAAGGTTCAGAATTGGAATCCAGTCACCTCACCATCCTGCTTGAAACTGGCTTATGCTTTCTCATGACTTCCAGAATAAAGACCAAAATACTTAGCATGCCATCCATGGCTCTGCCCTTTCACCTTTCCAGCCTCATTTCTTGCGGAGATGTTCATTATCTCTGCATCCCAGCCCACAAGCCTTCCTGATGCTCCATGGTACCCCATTTTCTTTGTCGTGGGGTCTATGGCCTGATGATATCTCTACTGGGAATCCCACTCACTCGTCAAAACTTAGTTACAAATTCCACAGAGAAGTCTTCCTTAGTCTCCTTGGTAAAATGAAGTCCCTCTATTATAAGCTCTGTTCTCCTTCACAACACTCATCTCAGTTTTAGTTTCAAATGATTTGTCTGGTGTTTGGATGAATGCTTATTTCACTAGTGGGTTATGAGTTCCATGGAAGCAGGAACTGTGTCTGGTACTGCTTCCTTGCTGGCACAGCAAATGAACGACGGCACTCTGAGTACACAATGGACCAAACAGAACGGGCCAAATCACTGAAATATGAGAAGAATAAAGATATGCCAGGCATCCTTCTAACAGAGGAGCTGAGACTCTGTTAAAACAACAGAGACTCTGAGTAGCTAAAATCGTTATCCTCTGATTTAGCCCAAAGGGGTCTGAGCTTCAGAATCAGGTCTGCAAAGTTTTGGAGGTTCAGTGCAATCTATGAATCCTCTCCCTTGCAGATTTTCCTTTTGCCTTTATGATTTAAGGAGATCACAAAGAGAAGTCTCAAACAGGCTGAAGTTTTCTAGCATACTCATGATGGCTGTAAGCAGGGCACCATTGTCCTAGCATCCAGAGTCTTACAAATGTTTGGCTACTATTCAGCATTTGCTGGGCTGTTCATAGAGGAAACTGTGTCCACAAGTGAGGACAGATGTGGGGTGGGGCAGGTGGGGGTGTGTGAATGTTCTTTTATACCATGATTGCTGGTGCACTTCTGAAGACACTCAAAGCCATCAGCATCTGCCCTTCTGTCCTTGAAGAGCTAGTCCATTATTTGCAGAAGGATGGAGGTCCATTCAGAAGACTGGAGCAAAATTTCTGCTCCTCTTCTAGAAGAAGCCAGTTACTGAGGTCACTGTCACCTTAGAAGTGAAGTCAGATTCTGTTAAGACTTAAAATGCTGGTGTCCACCTGTTGACCACAGATAACCTGACCGGCATTGTTCCATTTGTGTATTAAACATGCTGGCACCTGTTTTCTTGCATAATACCTGTTCTCCCAACTTTTGTTTAAAATCAGCATATTACTTTCAAATATTGCAAAGTCTCTGTAGAGACCTGCTCATCAAAATATGAGGAAGCTGAGGCCCAGACAAGTTAATCAGTTCCCCAAGGTCACACAGACAGCAAGAGGCAGAGCTGAGACTGAAATTCAGGGCTCCCACTTCTCCAGGAAGAACTCTGTTCATTATTCACAATACCCCTCTGGTATTGCTATGATAGCAGAGCTGAGTAAGTATAGCCTACATAACTCTAGGGTTATCACTGAGACATTTATATGATTCAGTATTGACTGGGGAAACTTTGGCTCTGCTCCTTTGCAAAGTACAGCTTCTCTTTCTTTGCTCAAATTCTCTGATTTATTATTCTTGAGAATTTATAAGGACTTCTCAAGGTTCCAGGTGGTGCAGTGGTAAAGAATCCGCCTGCCAGTGCAGGAGACGCAAGAGATGTAAGTTTGATCTCTTCTCCCCTGGAGAAGGAAATGACAACCCACTCCAGTATTCTTGCCTGGGAAATCGCATGGACAGAAGAGCCTGGTGGGTTATAGCCCATGGGGCTGCAAGAGTCAGACATGACTGAACACAGCAGCAGCAGTAGCTCAGGGTCACAGAGTGATGCTCTTCACCCTACAGGGTTTAGGTTTCCTGATGGGATCATCTTCACGTAAAAAACCCCTGAGGTTTCCCACGGTCCATCCCAGGTCTCTGTTCTAGAACCTGGGCAGGCAGGGACACCAACAGTTCTGCTTAACTAGAAATGATCACTTCACTTCTTTTTGCCTCAGTTTCATCAGCTGTAAAGTAAGTTTAATTAAATGCTTCCTGTAAGTTTGTTCTGGGGCTTCCGTGATGGCTCAATGATAAAGAATCTGCCTGTCAGTGCAGGAGACCCAGGTTCAGTCCCTGGGTTGGCAAGATCCCCTGGAGAAGACAATGGCAAATCACTCCAGTATTCCCGCCTGGGAAATCCCATGGATGGAGGAGCCTGTCAGGCTACAGTCCATGGGGTTGAAAAAGAGATCAACAGGACGTAGTGACTAAACAACAGCTTTGTTCGACCACTTAGATAATTATCATACTCTGCTTGGAATGCTGCCAGACACATGCTAATTTCTCAATAAGTAAGAGTTGTTGTTGTCATATTTATGGTAAAAATCACCTAGAGAGGAGACTGTCAGGAAGAGTTTTGTGGAAAAAGGGGGAAAACAGATCTTCAAAGTCAGCCATGGCAGTACTGTTTAAAAAAAACTACAGATGAACAAAACAAGATTCTAGCACACTGAAGTGATAATGAAGCAGACTGATTAGGGAGCATTTTGGTCAGGAGAAAACTAGCAATAGGTTAACCAATAAAGGGAACAGACTTGAGCAAAAGTCTTAATGTCCTAAATGGGAACAGACACTGCCTTACTAGTTGATTACAAATATTTTAACAAAAGAATTTAAAAACATTGCTCAAACTTTACACTCTATTAAGAAAATATTTTTAAAAATCAGATTAAAAATATACTCTTGTTTAAGTTATCTTTAAAAAGCAAACTGCCAGTTAAAAGTCTAGGAAGTCTTCCCTATGGCAATGAATGACATAGATTGTGAAATACTAACGATCTTAAGACTTGGAATTCCATTTGTATTTAGAAAAAAGAGAATGTAATTTTTATTTTGTATTATTATTCATCCACTTCTGTTGGAATAGACCGTTCTCTTTTGAGCAGCAAAATTCTGAATATTTTTGAGGAGGGCTCTTTGAAAAGTTGGTTGTATGCTGCCATCTCGTGGTAATACAAAACATGTTCCTTTGCGCCGTCTAAAGTAATTACCTTTGTCCACCAGGTGGCAGTAGTGAAAAAAATTATCTGTTATTTTCAAAAGGAGTCTTTCCTATTACAGACCAAAAAAAAAAAGTCTTGGTCCTTAACAACTGACAATAATTCTTTCTTTTCCAACATGAAGGCACTCTCAAGTTCTTGAGTAAAATTTCCTTGCCAGGGACACCAATTCTGTGGGGATTCCTGGATATACTCATTTGAATATACCTGACACCTACCATTTTTATGCCTCTCCTGAAGACTTCTCTCCACACGTCAATTTTGCTTCAGCAAATAGACTTAACAAGTAAGCATGGTAGTGCCAGTCTGAACAATGAAATAAAAGGATAAATCTAATGGACAAAACTTTAGGGGGTTCAAGTACAAAGTTCTGAAATTCTGTGAATGCATTATTATCATATGCTTAGATCTCAGCTTCTGATGAGGGTGTAGGAGGCAGCAAAGGGGAAAAGAATTTAATACTAGAAAAGGCAAGCGCCTTGATAAATTTATTTATGCCAATCTGTCTTTGACTTTCGACTTTCAGATTCTTTACAACCAGCTGTGTTAGACAAATGTCCCAGGTGGTACTAGTCATAAAGAACCTGCCTGCCAATTCAGGAGACAAGAGAGACACAGGTTCAGTTCCTGGGTGGGGAAGATCCCCTGGGGGAGGGCGTGGCAACCCACTCCGGTATTCTTGCCTGGAGAATCTCAGGGACAGAGGAGCCTGGCGGGCGATGGTCTGTAGGGTCATACACAGTCGGACACAACTGAAGCGACTCAGCACACAGCACACACAGCATCAAAGAGAGCTGAGTGGGCCTTGCTCATTGGCAGGACATCTTCCTTGTTCACTACTGTAGCCTCTGCCTCACTATTTCCTCAGCACAGAGTCTGTATTCAGTAGATTGGGTGAATAAGCGTCTGAGTACATAAATGAATAAATGAGTAACTGAGTGAGTTAATCCATCAATACCTTAAGAGCTGCCCTCTAAAATTCTAGGTAGGTGGGAATATTATTCTTTGAAACCACCATGCCTTAACACAAAGGCAAAATGATTGTTGGGAATTCACAGTCATTTAAAGAATAATAAGGGGCTAGGAGGTTCTTCGGAGAAGGCAGTGGCACCCCACTCCGATACTCTTGCCTGGAAAATCACACGGGCGGCAGAGCCTGGTGGGCTCCAGTCCACGGGGTCGCCAAGAGTCGGACACAGCTGAGCGACTTCACTTTCACTTTTCACTTTCATGCATTGGAGAAGGAAATGGCAGCCCACTCCAGTGTTCTTGCCTGGAGAATCCCAGGGACGGGGGAGCCCGGTGGGCTTCATCTATGGGGTCGCACAGAGTCGGACACGACTGAAACGACTTAGCAGCAGGAGCAGCAGGAGGTTCTTTCATTAGTCTCCAAATCCCTCGCAGGTAGAAAATTTTCTGGAGGACCAAGCTTTATTTATGAATATCCTCATGAAATTTAAACCTTAGAAAACAAAGACCCAAGCTTTTGTTGTTGTTGTTGTTGTTTCAAAGCCCAGAAGGTTTCTACTTACCTTTCGTCTGTCACTACGTGGTGCGACTAGGTCTCTCGCCGTTAAAGTGAGTGTTGTGAAGGCAAGAGACGCTTCGTTGGAAGCTCTAGAGTTAACAGTTTGCAGGGATTGGGGGCAGGAGGAGAAGGGGACGACAGAGGATGAGATGGCTGGATGGCGTCACTGACTCGATGCACGTGAGTCGGAGTGAACTCCGGGAGTTGGTGCTGTGCGACCCCAGAGACGGCAGCCCACCAGGCTCCCCCGTCCCTGGGATTCTCCAGGCAAGAACACTGGAGTGGGTTGCCATTTCCTTCTCCAATGCATGAAAGCGAAAGTGAAGTTGCTCAGTCGTGTCTGACTCCCTCGCTACCTGAGGAAATTTCTGTATCTATATTTATGAAGAGTTAACCGCATTTTGCCTTCTTTGAATTCTGTCTGGGAGAGGAGGTCAGGGTACAACAAACCCATGAGGAGAAGAATTGATTTTTAGTACTCTGACAACTTACCTCGAATCCCCTGCTTAGAAGCATTCATTCCATTTCACGGGTAGGATATATAGAGTTTGAGGGTTTATATTGTTTGCACAGATGTTCTAATTCCAGGGTATTTACCTGAACATAAACAGCTCACTTTTCAACCTGCCACAGTCATTGGAACAAGGAAACGTTCTCTGTTGCATATGGCACAACTCTTTTTAAGCTTTCTGATGAGCCCTGGATTTTGAAAATAACGTAGTAGCTGACTTAACTAACTAGATTTTGTTTGTTTGTTTGTTTCCTATATCTGAATGAATAAGAAGGTATGTTCAGCAGAAAGGGAAGGTCTGAATTCAACAGGGGTTCTATCCTCCAATTGTCTGGGAAAAGTGAGAGAGGGATGGAGTTAAAGTCATTAAAAAGTTTAATAAAATAAACATTTAAGAATATTCCCTGTGCCACTTCCTCCTTCACTGATGCTGAGGACCTGAAGCATAACATTTGTTTAAGTGTCCTCCATGGGAATTTTTGTGTTTTTGTGCTCTTTTTTTTTTGCCAATATTTTGAAAAATAAAACATTTCCTATTATACTGGCTTAAAAGGGGGGGACATTTTTATTAATTCAGTTTTCAAAGCCACACTCTGAAAGTTGTTAATTTCTTTCTCAACAATTTCTTCTCTGTACTTGGAGGCTTTAGGGATTAGCAGCTTCTACTTACAAGAATTATTATTATTTTTCCTTTTGACATAGAAAAAAATGCCTGTGATTTCTATTTGGATTGTTAGAGCTTTAATTTTCTCTCTTGTACTATATCCATGTTGTATGAACTCTAATGCCTAATATTTATAGAGTAATGTTCTCTGAGAATCTCAGTGATTATTCTGGGTCTGGTTCTAGAGGAAAAGCCAACATAGAGAAACAGGTCTAATCCTCAACCTTGAGGCTATAGCTGTTTTCTTACCTAGTTCATAGGCCAGTCGCCATCCTGACTACTAGGGGAAAATGCCAAACTGGCTGGGGAAACTAAAAAGTCTTAGCTTAGCATGACATCAATATTTGAGAAGGCAAGTTGGCCTCTCTCTTAGCTAGATTTGGGTCAGAAAGGACTCTGCACTTTATTTTCAAATACTCCTGGGGGCTTCTGATCATTGACCACGACCAGGAATGGACTTCAGATAGTCTGATGCTGTTTCAAAGTGAGTCAGAGACATGAATGATGTATCAAGCTTTTTGGCACCCTGGATATTCTGGTGATAATTCAGTGTTGAATGAATGAGCATACCCAAATCAAAATGAATGTTGATATAATGTCTCATTATATAATAGAATAATTGAGAATCATTCCTTAACCTCATCAATTAGTGGACCAACCCTCCACTATGTTCTATTTGAAAGAGAATCGGAGAAAATATTTTTAAAATAAAATTTTCATCTCATTAAAAAGAAGACAACTTTGTCTTATACCTCAATTTAGAGACAGAAAGTAGGAAGTTCAGTAAGGGGGACACTTACTGGAAACCCTGGAGGTGACTCAATGGAAATGTCTTGTAGGGTGAGTCAGGTTTGACTCAGGACCTGGAAGAACGGAGGGTGTGCTGGTCCCTGTGAGGTGGGCAGTGGCCTGGGGGCACAGACTCCTGAATCTGACTGTTCTGTGACCTTGAGCAAGACAGGGCTAGGCCAGCCTCAGAGGGGCAGAACGCAGAGAACAGGTCAGGTGTTTTCACTTGACTAAGTTATAATACACTGACAGATCAAAGATTCAGACAAAACATTTGTTTCTATCATATTAATGGTGTTATCTCTGAGGAGAGAGATTATATATAACCTTTATTTTCTTCTTTATAGTTTCATATATTTTCAAATTCTTCCATAATGAAAATGCATAACATTTATTATCAGGATGGAAAGCTATTTATAAAAACAAATCTGGGGTAAAGAAAATAATCCCTAAATCTGGGGAAAAGAAAATAATAATTTTCTGATTCTTTAGCTTTGAGTTGACATCATTACAAGGAGACTGAATTTTTCCACCCACTTTTTAGTTGGCTGGCATTATGCAGTGAAACTAAAGAGAAGCTAAGATAGGTGAGGTCTAATTTCTATAAGGAACATTGTCTTTACAGCATGAAATGACAATGCAATAAAATCTGTATTATATGGGTTTGTGAGGTCCTTCTGACTGCACGCTTGAAGTAATTGCCCTGTGGAGTAAGTACAGGTACATGAATTGACTTTAACTGTTATAGGCTCTACTCAATGGTGATACGGACTGTTCCAGAAAGTACAGGCTCACTAAACACTCCCAGCATAAAGGGATGGTTTCATTAAGTCTCTTACAGCAAGTCAGTCTGCTCAGACCCTGCAGGTTTCTTATTTAGCCTGAGAGGTTTAATTTTTAATAATCAGTGAATTAAAATGTTAGAAAATGCCCAATGGGGTAAGTTTAATAAAGGAATTTCCCTGGGCCACTCCACCTAAAAAAACATAAGACAGAAAAACTTCAGAAGTAAATTTTTTTGAATCAGTAAGTTATTAGGGCCAGACATGAACTGTTTGCCTTAAAGAAGCAGCAAATACTTATGCCCCTGTGCCTATAACACAGCCATTACACCTGTGGGTAAAATCCTGGCATTTGGCCCTCATTGGAATGAAAGAACAGTCATCCAATTTCATAAAGAGCTACTTCCTAGCCCCGAATCTACTTATTGTTGGGGCAAAGTAGATTACAGTTGAAAAGACATAATTTTATGTACATTTGGAAGCCTTCTGAGCCTTCATGTATTTGACTTGCTAAAAAAAGATTTTAAAAGTACAGGTTTGTGTAGGTCTCTAGAGATTTGCCTCCTGTCTGGTTTTCTCCCTCTGTTTCCATGCTCTAAATTGTGAACGGCAGATCCGTTTCAGAATACATTTTAGATTTAAATTCTAAGGGATTCAAGACTGGCCTTAATCCGTGTAATATGTGTTTTCATTTCATATGTTCTGAAACCAAAAACATTCAAATACCACGAAACAAGGTAACTCACTGTGGAATTTGAATGCAGAGATAAGTGAATTTGTGAGATTTCCTGGGATTTTAAGATTCTCACAAATAAGAAGATAAGGGATTAAAAAACAGTGGTACGCTCAGAGTTACCCCAGAGCCTGCGTCTATAGCACTGACCGCCGCAGGGCAGAGAACTTGGTGAAGGCGGTTCTGCTTTGGAATCTTGGCAGTGAGTGTACTACCGGGACTGCCAGGACCTCTCAGGGATTTATCTGTAATTCCTGCTGTGTCACTGACTTGAAACATAATATGCCTCCAGGTTCTAGAGCAAGCGGCTCCTGGAAAACAGATGGCTCCAACTGACCTGATCATCCCTACAACTAACTTAAAAGCCTACTGTCAAACCTCCTTGTTGAGAGGCTGAAAGCTTTCTCTAGATGCTCTGATGGAGAATGGCTCTCAGCATCCTCCAGAAAACTCACCTCTGTAACACCACCTACCACATAGTATACACTATCCACATGTCTGTAGTCAAGTTGACAGCTGCTCTTCCTTATCTTAAATGTGTAACAAGTAGTAATGCCCATCTTTTCTAACTCCACTGGTTTATCACATTTCTTTTGTTTTTAAACAGGCTAGATGCAAGTGAGGAAAAGTAAGAAACTATCAGGAAAAAAATGTGGGCTTTTCCCCCATATTTTAAAAATTATTTAGACACTACTGTTGAGCTGTCTCTGGATTCGAATCCTCTGCAATCCTGGGATGTTCTGCTCCTTTCTCCCTTCTCTTCTTTCTGCCTTAATTTTAAACTTCACTTTCACTGGTCAGAGAACTGACCGGTCCAGGTTAGCTAAGATGTCCCTGTGCTGAGTTCTCCGTAGACCACACAGGTCTCCTCAACTTGGCAAAGTTTCTCGTAACTGCTCATCAACAGCTACTGGCCTGGCAGGTCTGTAAGGTCTATTATTGTGGAGGTCGTGTCTGGCTTCTTTTCACAGCCCTTCCCAAGTACCTAGCTCAGAGCTAGAGCTTGACAGAAAGTACTAGGATGGTACTTTTTTTTTTTTTTAGGAAATTTCTGTATCTATATTTATGAAGAGTTAACCGCATTTTGCCTTCTTTGAATTCTGTCTGGGAGAGGAGGTCAGGGTACAACAAACCCATGAGGAGAAGAATTGATTTTTAGTACTCTGACAACTTACCTCGAATCCCCTGCTTAGAAGCATTCATTCCATTTCACGGGTAGGATATATAGAGTTTGAGGGTTTATATTGTTTGCACAGATGTTCTAATTCCAGGGTATTTACCTGAACATAAACAGCTCACTTTTCAACCTGCCACAGTCATTGGAACAAGGAAACGTTCTCTGTTGCATATGGCACAACTCTTTTTAAGCTTTCTGATGAGCCCTGGATTTTGAAAATAACGTAGTAGCTGACTTAACTAACTAGATTTTGTTTGTTTGTTTGTTTCCTATATCTGAATGAATAAGAAGGTATGTTCAGCAGAAAGGGAAGGTCTGAATTCAACAGGGGTTCTATCCTCCAATTGTCTGGGAAAAGTGAGAGAGGGATGGAGTTAAAGTCATTAAAAAGTTTAATAAAATAAACATTTAAGAATATTCCCTGTGCCACTTCCTCCTTCACTGATGCTGAGGACCTGAAGCATAACATTTGTTTAAGTGTCCTCCATGGGAATTTTTGTGTTTTTGTGCTCTTTTTTTTTTGCCAATATTTTGAAAAATAAAACATTTCCTATTATACTGGCTTAAAAGGGGGGGACATTTTTATTAATTCAGTTTTCAAAGCCACACTCTGAAAGTTGTTAATTTCTTTCTCAACAATTTCTTCTCTGTACTTGGAGGCTTTAGGGATTAGCAGCTTCTACTTACAAGAATTATTATTATTTTTCCTTTTGACATAGAAAAAAATGCCTGTGATTTCTATTTGGATTGTTAGAGCTTTAATTTTCTCTCTTGTACTATATCCATGTTGTATGAACTCTAATGCCTAATATTTATAGAGTAATGTTCTCTGAGAATCTCAGTGATTATTCTGGGTCTGGTTCTAGAGGAAAAGCCAACATAGAGAAACAGGTCTAATCCTCAACCTTGAGGCTATAGCTGTTTTCTTACCTAGTTCATAGGCCAGTCGCCATCCTGACTACTAGGGAAAAATGCCAAACTGGCTGGGGAAACTAAAAAGTCTTAGCTTAGCATGACATCAATATTTGAGAAGGCAAGTTGGCCTCTCTCTTAGCTAGATTTGGGTCAGAAAGGACTCTGCACTTTATTTTCAAATACTCCTGGGGGCTTCTGATCATTGACCACGACCAGGAATGGACTTCAGATAGTCTGATGCTGTTTCAAAGTGAGTCAGAGACATGAATGATGTATCAAGCTTTTTGGCACCCTGGATATTCTGGTGATAATTCAGTGTTGAATGAATGAGCATACCCAAATCAAAATGAATGTTGATATAATGTCTCATTATATAATAGAATAATTGAGAATCATTCCTTAACCTCATCAATTAGTGGACCAACCCTCCACTATGTTCTATTTGAAAGAGAATCGGAGAAAATATTTTTAAAATAAAATTTTCATCTCATTAAAAAGAAGACAACTTTGTCTTATACCTCAATTTAGAGACAGAAAGTAGGAAGTTCAGTAAGGGGGACACTTACTGGAAACCCTGGAGGTGACTCAATGGAAATGTCTTGTAGGGTGAGTCAGGTTTGACTCAGGACCTGGAAGAACGGAGGGTGTGCTGGTCCCTGTGAGGTGGGCAGTGGCCTGGGGGCACAGACTCCTGAATCTGACTGTTCTGTGACCTTGAGCAAGACAGGGCTAGGCCAGCCTCAGAGGGGCAGAACGCAGAGAACAGGTCAGGTGTTTTCACTTGACTAAGTTATAATACACTGACAGATCAAAGATTCAGACAAAACATTTGTTTCTATCATATTAATGGTGTTATCTCTGAGGAGAGAGATTATATATAACCTTTATTTTCTTCTTTATAGTTTCATATATTTTCAAATTCTTCCATAATGAAAATGCATAACATTTATTATCAGGATGGAAAGCTATTTATAAAAACAAATCTGGGGTAAAGAAAATAATCCCTAAATCTGGGGAAAAGAAAATAATAATTTTCTGATTCTTTAGCTTTGAGTTGACATCATTACAAGGAGACTGAATTTTTCCACCCACTTTTTAGTTGGCTGGCATTATGCAGTGAAACTAAAGAGAAGCTAAGATAGGTGAGGTCTAATTTCTATAAGGAACATTGTCTTTACAGCATGAAATGACAATGCAATAAAATCTGTATTATATGGGTTTGTGAGGTCCTTCTGACTGCACGCTTGAAGTAATTGCCCTGTGGAGTAAGTACAGGTACATGAATTGACTTTAACTGTTATAGGCTCTACTCAATGGTGATACGGACTGTTCCAGAAAGTACAGGCTCACTAAACACTCCCAGCATAAAGGGATGGTTTCATTAAGTCTCTTACAGCAAGTCAGTCTGCTCAGACCCTGCAGGTTTCTTATTTAGCCTGAGAGGTTTAATTTTTAATAATCAGTGAATTAAAATGTTAGAAAATGCCCAATGGGGTAAGTTTAATAAAGGAATTTCCCTGGGCCACTCCACCTAAAAAAACATAAGACAGAAAAACTTCAGAAGTAAATTTTTTTGAATCAGTAAGTTATTAGGGCCAGACATGAACTGTTTGCCTTAAAGAAGCAGCAAATACTTATGCCCCTGTGCCTATAACACAGCCATTACACCTGTGGGTAAAATCCTGGCATTTGGCCCTCATTGGAATGAAAGAACAGTCATCCAATTTCATAAAGAGCTACTTCCTAGNCCTGCTAAATGTCACACTTGATGCAAACACCAGGGTGAGCTCCCCTGGAGGTGCTCTCCAAAGACCAAAGGGACCTGTATAAGCATTTGCTGTCCATTCAAGATCCTGGTCTTGTCACCCTTTGGGGCAGCAAGCCAGTATTTTCTGCTGCAAATCTCTTTGAGCTCTTCTTAGGCAGCTTTATTCCTTTTAATTAAAAAGGCAAGACTGTCAATTACTTAAACTTAATCCTCACATGTAATTGTTACTTTGAAAGATATCTTTTCTCATAAAGCTCATAGAAGAGAAATATTTCCATCAAATTAAAATTTAGTGGGAGCTTGCGTTTTCAAAATTTATATATATTCATCTTTAAGTCCCTGCTGGCTATAGAAATCTAAATAGCACAGCAAAGTTTAAGTACGGGGATCACCATGAAAGGCTGCCTGATGCAGGCAGACCCACACTGGGGAAACAGGAAAAGGCATTAGGAAAGAGTCCCAGGACTAAAAATTCTCCTCCCTTTAAATTGATGCTATAGGATTTTTAGCCATTTCACTTGAAGCGAAATGTAAATGTCTAAGAGAGGTTAAGACTTCCAGGCTTCTTGTGAACACTTAAGTAAGAGCATGAATAAATTTCAGAATTATTCTGGCTAGAAAACTTCAACAAGGAGAGAATCAGAGCTGCTTAGGAAACAGGGCAAAAGGAAGAATGGAATGGTAGAAGAGCAAATCAAGGGTGGGCTCAACAGGGAGAAGTGCCTGCGACAGTGGGTCCAGATTGGCGGTGTGGCCCACCTGTCACAGCTGAGTCTAATCACTGAATCGGTGGGTGAAGTATAGATTCTAGGTGAAGTATTGGCCCCACTATCCCCCTTGAGATAAACCAGGAGGAAGCTAGACTTCTGTTCCCATGAAAGGAGTCAGGGGATGGTTGTCAGATAGTCATGTCAACCCTCAGTTATCCTCATGTGAATTAATCAGGGCTCCTGATTCTATGATTCTACTGTAAATTCGTGTTGACATGGCTACCTAAGTTCTGTCAATAAAATCAAGGCCCTTCTTTCCATCGGCTAGTGGGAAAGGAGCAATGCACTTACACACTGAAGCCTTTCCTAGGACATGCTTTACACCTTTGACAAAAAAAAAAAAAAAAAAGGCACGTTTTTTAGATTGATCATTATGGACTGGTCTGACAGGTGCTAATGCCCAATCGGGCATCCACCGCAAGTGTGTGCCTCACAGCAGAGAACTGTGTAACTGCAGCTCCTCTGAAGTGGAGCATTATAACAGTGTTGAAAAATAATGAAAAGTATACTTTGTTTGGCCTTAGGATACTTCTGTATTTAAATTGTTAACAGTGTGGGTATTTCAGACACCCCTAGAATCCAAAATACAGCCATCTATAGGGGTTTCCCTGGTGGCTCAGATGGTAAAGAATCCACCTGCAATGAAGCAGACCTGAGGTCAATCCATGAGTCAGGAAGATCCCCTGAACTTCTGTATTTAAATTGTTAACAGTGTGGGTATTTCAGACACCCCTAGAATCCAAAATACAGCCATCTATAGGGGTTTCCCTGGTGGCTCAGATGGTAAAGAATCCACCTGCAATGAAGCAGACCTGAGGTCAATCCATGAGTCAGGAAGATCCCCTGGAGAAGAGAATGGCTGCCCACTCCAGTATTCTTGCCTGGAGTGTCCCATGAACAGAGGAGCCTGGAGGGCTACAGTCCATGGAATCGCAAAGAGTTGGACACAATTGAGTGACTATGCACAAGCACATAATGGAGCCAAGCCACATTTTTATCAAATTAATATCTAGGCAACGTAACACTCGATACAAGTGCATCTTTAAAAATTATAAGACAAATGTGTATCTGAATAGGATGATTTTGAATTCAATAAGCATTCTTTTGAGGAACTTGAAGCTCTCTTTTACATATTATTTAAAACACCACTTTGAGTTTGAAGGCATGAAAAACATAATTTCCTTCCCATTTCACAGTTGGAAAGACTGAATTAAAAAGAACAATGCTAGTAATTATCCATGATTAATAGAGGTATGTATGTAAATCAGCCTGAATAAGTGTGTGAAATTATATGTCCTGATGCCAGATAGCTCTGCTCATGTTTTTTAAAGACTAAGCTTTCAAATCTCTGTGTGTTGAGTGGGTCTGGAATGAACTTTGTAAAGGTGTATGAATATTAAGGCAACTGTATTGTTTATTATAAGTGTTATAATACATAAAATAAATTAGATGAGTGTTTAAAATTCATTAGACAGATATATCTAATACATATCTAATGAACATGAATGCATACATGATGTCTATTTACAATGTGCTAGAGTTTATATATGTACCTGGGTGCAACAAGGAGTAGACTGAAATTTGGGTGGAATTTGATGGTTAAAAGTGGGGAGAAAGTGCATGTTAGTTTCTTAGGGGTGTGGGGATTAATTGGATTAATACATGCAAAAGCTCTTAGATTCTATTGTTACATGAGACATCCACTATCTATGTTAACAATTATTATTATTACTGTTATTACTAGACAAGGTGACACCGCTGTTATAATAAGGAGCTGAAAAGAAGCATTCTTTCTTCAATACCTGGGAAAATATCCTACAGAAAATAAATGAAGCTGTAGGGGTGGTCCAGGCACCCTCACAGCCTGGGATCTTTGGAGGATTTTTCCCCGTTTTCCTTCCATGTCAGTGGTCTGACTTGAGAACCCATTCCTGGGAGTGCCAGGTGAGGTTAGGCCTGTCTCTTCCTCTTTCTGAATATAGAATCTGGCTGTTCTGATGCCAGGCCTGCCCTTAGCCAACACTGGTCTCCCTGTGGGAGGAAGCAAGCCAGGCGGACTGCAGATTTCTACAAGCCTGGTTTGTTTGTGGGCTGGATTTTCATTTTTTTAAAACTTTAATTTGGGAGGGGGGATTGTTTTGTTTTCAGAGTGAGCTTTAGACAGCTGTATTAATCATGCAAACCCAGCCATGTGCAATGTGTTTTATCAATGGAAAAACAGGAACGGAATGGCAAGCAGCTGTGAACAAACCCAATGCAGTGCCTGAACTTGGAAGATAATCTCAACATTTCCCAAACCCACTTGCCACATGGGGTTAGTGAATGGAAAGGCTGTTCACTTGGGATAAATAATCAGATGGGAGGCAAACAGAGGAGACAGATTCTAGGGTTATTAATTTTTTTTTTAAGTGGCAGCGATTGCGACCAGAGAGCCTTGAGCTCACGGGAATTCTTAAACTTGAGGGTGATAAACACAACAATGGCAGTTTGTCCTTGGCCTTTTCTCTTCTTTCCCTGTATTTTTAACTTCCTGAGGCTGGTTTCCTCACCTCACTCTGCACCTGCGGTCCTTCTAAAGGTGAGAGCCTGTCTGGTGCATGTCCGTCATGAGGGGCTGTGCACAAGGCGAGTTGATGGGGAGGAGAGATGGGAGCCCGGATACCATGTCTCAGTATTCAGAGCCCTCAGGAAATGATTTGAGACTAACAAAGTGAGAAAAGCTCTCTCAGATATTTAGAGTTGGCTCTTTCCTCATTTTACAATTCAGTGGATTTTCTGCAGTGATATAGTCAAGGATAGTTATGCAAATATATGCAATTCAGAACTCATTTCNGAGGAGAGATGGGAGCCCGGATACCATGTCTCAGTATTCAGAGCCCTCAGGAAATGATTTGAGACTAACAAAGTGAGAAAAGCTCTCTCAGATATTTAGAGTTGGCTCTTTCCTCATTTTACAATTCAGTGGATTTTCTGCAGTGATATAGTCAAGGATAGTTATGCAAATATATGCAATTCAGAACTCATTTCAGAATAAATAAACCTAAATTAAAATTAATGGACAAAACACCTATCAGAAACAGATCAAAAATGGAACATTGTTTTATTTATTTATATGTGTCTCTTACATTAAGGAGCAGGGAAGCACCCTGATTTTGGTTGTTTTTTTTGTTTGTTTGTTTCTGGTATAAGAGGAAAGGAAATTTGAAAATTTCTGATTGGCTGCAGACAATACAAATTATTCTTTGGTGTAATTCCAGTATTATTATTATCACTGCAGAAAATCAAGTAATATGATGAAGGGAACCCAAGGGAAATACATTTGATTTATTGAGCCTTGTTTTTGTTTAATCACAGCTTGAAGGGGTTTAAGACTGCATTCCTGCTGTGACTCTCCTGTTTATCCCCAGTCAGCTTGATGAGCCATGTAGAGTGGGGGTAAGGAGAGACCCTCCAACGAGAGATATTAACAATGAAGCAGCTGAAATTAAACATATGTTTCTGTTACTGGAAAGTAGGGAGGAAAGTTCCCTTTTTTTATGATGGGAGGACAGAAAGAAGCTTTGCGACTTTCTCCTACTTTCAAAACACCTTAAGGAAATTAATTGGCTCAAAATCCTTCAAGCCGTTTGCATCAACCATCTGCGTCAAGACATCTTCACACTTTAGGGTGGGAAGGTAGGATTCCACATAGATGATGACAACATAGGATATTTAATGAAATGAAGGTGTCTTGTCGTAGAGCTATGACCACAGTGAAGCAGTCATCTTTTCTTAGAGACTTCAGTACTCAAGGGGCACTATAAAAATGGTTAAGGATCCTGTGTGTTAGTATTTTTTTTCCATAGGAAACTGCATTTCACATGGGCTGCCATCTTGATTGGAAAGAGGAGGGGGAAACAGATTTGATTCTAGAAATTAAAAGTCCTTGTAAGAAACAGGAAACTTAACAGGGTACTTTCTATAAGCACCTCTCACACCAGCTACCCCAAGTCTCCATGAACAGCTTTTCAGTTTCTACCAGCAGAAGCCCTAAGTATTAGTAGTAAGAAAAACTATATTCTCTAAAACTATTGGATCTAAAGAAGCTATATCTACGGTCTATCTACAACATAAAATCAAACTAGGGTCATTCTCCAATCAGCAATTCCATTTGTGGGAATATATCAAGTTCAACAGAATCCCACAAGCTCCATCCTGGTCCAGACTGTTTTTCAATATCAAACACTGTTCCTTTGTGAACAGTGTCTGGCTTCATTTTGTTCAATGTTATATGCATCATAAAGAGTAATCAGATAAAATATTTGGCTTTGGGGCTGCAGAACTGTTTTCATAAAGGATACCTTGAGTCCTAGTGACACTGTACAAGCTCGTCTCGGATGGAGCATGACCTCTTTGAGAATGTTGTCCATTGGGACAAATGTGGATGTGGATGTTTGTCACATCAAGATACTGGCAAGATGGCAACACGATAAAATGGTGTCAATCTCTGCAGCAACAGTAGAAGATAAATGTCTTAAAATAATTGCGGCATGTCAGGGATTCAAAATGGGATACTTCCCATGAACACTAAGTCTCATGTCATGTCTAAAAAAACAGACACATTTTAACAGTCTTATTTTTAGTGGCTGGGGAAGAAAACGGATTTCATCAATGTTTTAGGGAAGAATCTTATTCAACAGAATTCTTCTAAAAATATTTTGGACCTTACTTGAAATTTAAGAATAATTCTTTTATTAAGTTGTCTAGCTGATCCCTGAAACCTTGTGATTCTCATTTCTAATGTAATTAAAATAAGTTTGTCTATATGTGAATATATGCATATGCAACACATTGCATTATTGACACTCTGCATATCTACTCTCATTTCTGGCCTAATTTTTAGTTTAGACAAGTGTTAATGAAACATGATCCATCTTCAAACTTAGAAAACAGCAGCTTCCAACCTTTAATTCTGAGCACATTTCCTTTAGAGTATATATGATAATCTTGTTTAATTGGATTTATTTTCTCCACACGAGGCCCCGCATGGCCTACTTTCCATTTTTTTTCCTCAGGTCTTTGAGTGTTATTTGCAAATCACTTTTCTGGAATTTAATTTCAATGGTAGGTTGGTTTCATTTCAGATTTTTGTATTGTTTTAATTTTATTTGCCAATTTGCCTTTAAATAGCCTTAAGCTAGAAGGTTGGGGCTGTAACTTGCATCTAAATGTGATGTAGGAAGCAAAATTTAATTTGACTGTGTAGAAAGTTCTGTGAAAAAGAATACCAAATGACTACCTTGTTTTCTAAAATAGTTGTGTTTAAAAGGAAAAGTCCCCAAATTAGCCACAATTTTAAGAAAACAGAAATGTCCTCGTAATATGGTTGAGTTCAACCTTTGGTGATAGATAAATTCATTTTTACAAGTGATACAAATGATTTCAGATTTGGATTGTATCAGGTGGTCAGTTAGAAGATTCATATATTTATGAGCTACAGTATTTAACTAGCTGTGTTCCAAATATGTAAGTTCATAGTTACCTGTAATATGTATTAATTGAACAAAAAAATCTCTTTCTTAGCTTAGTACTATCTCCCCAGTTACTGACCAACTTGAAGTATAGACCAGTTTTCTGCCTTACAATTCATGTGAGGACAATTGACTGACTTTTCTTTGAAGGTTTAAATTAAAAAAAAAAAGTTCCTATTTGTATGTGTATGTGAATTTTGTGAATGTATTTATCCCTTTTTGTGTTTTTAACATTACAGATGATGGAGAATGACCCAGCAATAGAGCTATGATGATAAAAACAATACTGACCTTGAAGGGGGTGGGGGATTGTGGGTGAAACACGCTCTAAAGGGGAAAAAATAGTAAGCATCATGGAGAATTTATATGGATAGATAAATAGATACAGATATATCTTACTCATGTTTAGCTACTTGGAGAATTATAAAACAGAAGAGTTTTCATACCTAGGGGATCATGTCTCCTAAAGAGCATTTGTCTGTCCTTCCTGCCAGTGCTAAATGATCAGAGAGCTGTTAGTAAAATTTTAAATCCAAAGCCTTTAAAAAAATTAGCTAGAGTAGAGGATAACACCCTATTATGGTAACCTTACAAATAGAATCCTACCCTCCTCTGGAGAACCCACCAAGATTACAGACTTTTGGGAGTGTTTAAATTAGCAGTGATCAGATTCAGAACATGTATCTTGGTCCTGGTGCTGGGCTCTTTAACTTCTGATGGATGAACCTGTGGTAACTAAGGGCTCCTTTCCTACCTCTAAGCCCTCCTGTTCATATCAGCTTTAGCCAAGCATCTGGAAAATTTATTTTGGTAAACATTAATTCAGATTTTCCTTCAAATTTTCCCCTCCACATTACTGATACCAGGACAAGAGTTATGCCAGGATATAAGCTTCTTGCCATGATACAATTTGATTTTTGGTGTTTTCCTTAATCCCACCCACTTATGATAACATAATCTCATCTGAAGTTTGAAGTCAAATGTGCTTGATGACACCTACTGGTGAGTAGTAAGACATGTTTTTCTTTTAAACACAAGGGTCTCAGCTTATGAGTTTCTCAGAGTTCCACCCCAAAGCTACTAACCATAAACTGAACATGCTGAAAGAACTCAGGCTTTAAGGTACCCTCTATCTGACTCATCAAAACCCAGGTTTAAAAAAACACTTCTCTGAGGCTCTTTCAGACAGACAGAATGTTGCATTAAGGATAAGATGCTTTACTTGGTACCCCCAAACCCTATAATGTAAGTATAATCATAATGCTTTTCTACCTTCCTCCTAGCAGCTTGGTTATATCAAGACCAGGGATAAATGAAAATTAGCAACAGCCTAAACCATAAAGAGGAAAGCATATTTACATACTCACATCTGATCTGCTTGTCATCTTATATCATAAGCTCAGAAATTCTGACTAGATTTTTGGCTGAAATTTGGGCACTCGGTACACATGGACACTAAGAAAACCAAGTCTCCTTGCAGAGTGAGCTTTTCTCTAACTTGGATGAAAAGTTGTGGTTTAATGCCAAAGTTCTGTAAGTGCATTAAGATGGAACAGCTCAATAACAGCACAGTGAACAATTGTGTCTTAGTTCCACAAGTGTGGAGGAGAAAAATGCTTTAAACCTCCACCAGTTACTTGGTATTAAAGTTTCCAGCTTTGAAAATAAATAGCTAAACTGCTTTCAGGGTTTATAGAGCAGTTGGAGACTACTGTTCCATATTATATTCTATACATCCTATCTTATTTTTATTATTACAATTATTATTCAGCCTGTTTAAATGATTCAGCTTAATATTTTCTCATCACACTGTTCACAGCTGGATAAATGCACTCTGCTCTCATTTCAACAAGACCATTTATATTGCTGAACCATCTCCTCCACCCTCCTCTTCTCCTCTCTAAGTTTCCCAGCTTGTCATTATCGTCTTAGCTCCACCCTGTTATCATCTTAGCCCCATCATGGCCCATTAGTTATTCTCTTTCTCTTAATTCCCTACTGAGTATCTTTCCTTAGATCCTTCCCCATCCCAGCTTTTTAAGCCTTATTCTTCCAACATCATTTCACTTTCACTTCATTCAAGAGTAGCTGGTTGAGAGGCTTTGCCAAGGCTTAACTAGCATCATCAAGTGGTGTATACTTAAACGCTGGGTTCCAGAGATAGTAAAATGGCTTCAAAAGAAGCAGGGAGGCTCTCATTTAAAGCGTTCCCTCCAGGGTTGGGTTGCTTAGGTGGTACTTGAAATTTAATCAAGCATAGGTCAATGATTTTTTAATTAAAAAGAGAATTTTAAAACTTCCATACATTGATGTGGTACTGCCTCAGTATAGATTTCTTTGTATTTTTATTCTTTTATAAGCAGTAGTCTCAAAATATCTTACTAATCCATGTATTTCTCTAAAATAGAAGGTAATTGATCAGTAGAATTGTCTTTCTTTAATCTGTTGAATACTCCCTTCCTAAGGGTCAACAGCTGAGTATAAGGCTGGACTCTCTGCTCAAAATCTCAAGGTACCAAAGACAGCCAACAGTCTCACTAGTGTAGCAAACCCAGGCTGGTGAGAGTTAATGGAAATAGGAGTGGGAGGTTGTTGGAAGCACTGCCCCTGGGTAAGAAGAAAAAAAAAAACGGTGTCTAGTCAGTGAAAAGACGTCATTAGTGAAAAAGGGAGGAAGAAGTTAGATGCCATTTTACCTCTGAACTACAAAAGATACATCCCCTAATACTTTCCCTACATCAGTTCAGTTCAGTTCAGTCCCTCAGTCTTGTCTGACTCTTTGCAACCCCAGGGACTGCAGCACGCTAGGCTTCCTTGTCCATCACCAGCTCCTGGAGCTTGCTCAAACTCATGTCCATCGAGTCACTGATGCCATCCAACCATCTCATCCTCTGTCGTCCACTTCCCCTCCTGCCCTCAATCTTGCGCAGCAGCAAGGTCTTTTCTAATGAGTCAGTTCTTCGCATCAGGTGGCCAAAGTATTGGAGTTTCAGCTTCAGCATCAGTCCTTCTAATGAATATTCAAGACTGCTTTCCTTTAGGATTGACTGGTTTGATTTCCTTGCAGTCCAAAGGACTCTCAAGAGTCTTCTCCAATACCACAGCTCAAAAGCATCCATTCTTCAGCACTCAGGTTTCTTTACAGTCCAACTCTCACATCCATACACGACTCCTGGAAAAAACCATAGCTTTGACTAGACAGACCTTTGTCGGCAAAGTAATGTGTCTCCTTTTTAATATGCTGTCTAGGTCAGTGACAGCTTTTTTTCCAAGGAGCAAGCATCTTTTAATTTCATGGCCGCAGTCACCATCTGCAGTGATTTTGGAGCCCCAAAACATAAAGTCTGCCACTGTTTTCATTGTTTCTCCACCTATTTACCATGAAGTGATGGTACCAGATGCCATAATCTTAGTTTTCTGAATGTTGAATTTTAAGCCAACTTTCAACAAGAGGGTCTTCAGTTCCTCTTTGCTTTCTGCCATTAGGGTGGTGTCATCTGTGTATCTGAGGTTATTGATATTTCTCCCAGCAGTCTTGATTCCAGCTTGTGCTTCATCCAGCCCAGCATTTTGCATGATGTGCTCTGCATATAAATTAAATAAAACAGGGTAACAATATACAGCCTTGATGTACTCCTTTTCCTATTTGGAACCAGTCTGTTGTTGCATGTCCAGTTCTAACTGTTGCTTCCTGACCTGCATACAAATTTCTCAGGAGGCAGGTAAGGTGGTCTGGTATTACCATCTCTTTCAGAATTTTCCGTAGTTTGCTGTGATCTACACAGACAAAGGATTTGGCATAGTCAATAAAGCAGAAGTAAATGCTTTTCTGGAATTCTCTTGCTTTCTAGATGATCCAACGGATGCTGGCAATTTTATCTCTGGTTCCTCTGCCTTTCCTAAATCCAACTTGAACATCTGGAAGTTCTTGGTTCATGTACTGTTGAAGCCTGGCTTGGAGAATTTTGAGCATTACTTTGTTAGTGTGTTAGATGAGTGCAATTGTGCAGTAGTTGGAACATTCTTTGGCATGGCCTTTCTTTGGGATTGGAATGAAAACTGACCTTTCCCAGTCTTGTTTGGAAAACTGCTGAGTTTTCCACATTTGCTGGCATATTGAGTGTAGCACTTTCACAGCATCATCTTTCAGCATTTGAAATAGCTCAACTGGAATTCCATCACCTCCACTAGCTTTGTTCATAGTGATGCCTCCTAAGGCTCATTTGACTTGGCATTTCAGGATGCCTGGTTCTGGGTGAGTGATACACACCATCGTGGTTATCTGGGTCATGAAGATCTTTTTTGTTTAGTTCTTCTGTGTATTCTTGCCACTTCTTCTTCATATCTTCTGCTTCTGTTAGGTCCCTACCATTCTGTCCTTTATTGTGCCCATCTTTGCATGAAATATTT